>BSQZ01000011.1:1960000-2122500 GCA_033239005.1 Lamellibrachia satsuma
GCGCTGTAAAGGTCAGAATGCGGGATTAACATATAGCTTCGCGAGTGTTTTTCTGCGACAAGATAAGTCGTATGCATCGTGATATGTCCGATACCAAGACAGCAAAAGACTGAACATATTAGTTTTTGTCGTGCCAACGATCGAGTGTAATCTGTGATGTTCTTATTTCTGACACGTATATAGATAAGGTTATTACGAAACTGTGCCAGAGATCTGCATTACTCTTGCAACGTTGCACCGACAATTCATATCACTCACTTCTCTGATTCTAATTCCCGCTTACAGACGCCTTCGTGACTCACAATTGGTTGGTGCAATCAGGGTTTCTAAGGTTCAGCTCGCACGGGCTGTGCAACATATCACACGGCCACGGGCAAACATGTTTTTTCTTTTATCAGGCGCATTACCGCGCAAATATACACACAACACACAATTTTTTTCTTTTGAATTTCACACGGGCATGGAGGTTTTTCACACGGGCAAATTGCTTGTGTGGCCTTAAAAACATGGGTGCAATGTTATATTATTACAGAGGAAACGATTGAATGAATACACATTCATTCAGTCGCACCCTCTGCGGGGTAATTAGCGGAGCCGTATCGTGCTGCTTCTGCGGTGGCTCATGATAGATGGGGTCCACAGCAAGTTACACATTTACCCCCTGTATGGGGTATTTTAATTCCCCTGACATAGACACAAAACAGAAGGGATCACGGAGCAGTTTTTAGTGTCTCTTCATAAAGACACAGGCAATGTGGGGTGAACGAAATTGCCCAAGTTTCGAAACGGCCGCAGGTGGATTCGAACACCGCTCCCATCGACGACGCAATAACAGCCACCGCGCCCCACTGTCAATTTTGGTGAGTCGCAGGAAGGGAAAAGACCAGTGGGCAGCCGACACCTTCGCCACAACGATGTCCTGTCTTCGAGGCCCGGTAGGTGAGGTAACCGTTTTGACTCGCTGAGAATCTCCAGGTGAGTCCAAAGAAACTGGCTGCACCTTCAATAAGACTCGTTCTAAAAAATAGTAAAATCGAGACAGTTATTACACATTGCATTTCCACCTTAAATATTCGGTGGTGCCCTGTTCATGATAAAAGGTTTGTTGCGCCTCTGAGCTAGTCTAGACGACAGTCTCGTGTACTTCGGCGACTCGCCACTGCCTGGCGTGTGCGGTGCATAATAACCACCGTCACACAACATTAGCCGAATTCAAAGACAGTTGACTGAAGACGGCAGTAAATTACTGGTTCAACAGTTTATCGGCTAGAGGTTTATGGGACTATACGGAAATAATAACCAAGAAAGAAAAGTTGTATATCCCTGCTGTTGCTGCTGCTGCTGTTGCTGTTTCTGCTGCTGCTGTTTCTACCACTATTACTACTGCGTCGTCTTCTTGTCGTGTCTTTCACACGACATGTCGCCATTTTATGGCGCCTGCTTTTGTCCGGTCCGTGAAAGAGACCAAGTCTGCCAGTGTGCACGGATTCTCCGTTAGTCGGAAAGACTACTGCGCGCGCCCTACTAGCTACCACGAGATGAACCACCACCACTAACCCTAACCCTAACGCTACGGCGCGCGCCCTACTAGCTACCACGAGATGAACCACCACCACTAACCCTAACCCTAACGCTACTGCGCGCGCCCTACTAGCTACCACGAGATGAACCACCACCACTAACCCTAACCCTAACGCTACGGCGCGCGCCCTACTAGCTACCACGAGATGAACCACCACCACTAACCCTAACGCTACGGCGCGCGCCCTACTAGCTACCACGAGATGAACCACCACCACTAACCCTAACGCTACGGCGTACGCCCTACTAGCTACCACGAGATGAACCACCACCACTAACTCTAACGCTACGGCGTACGCCCTACTAGCTACCACGAGATGAACCACCACCACTAACTCTAACACTACGGCGTACGCCCTACTAGCTACCACGAGATGAACCACCACCACTAACTCTAACACTACGGCGTACGCCCTACTAGCTACCACGAGATGAACCACCACCACTAACTCTAACACTACGGCGTACGCCCTACTAGCTACCACGAGATGAACCACCACCACTAACCCTAACACTACGGCGTACGCCCTACTAGCTACCACGAGATGAACCACCACCACTAACTCTAACGCTACGGCGTACGCCCTACTAGCTACCACGAGATGAACCACCACCACTAACTCTAACGCTACGGCGTACGCCCTACTAGCTACCACGAGATGAACCACCACCACTAACCCTAACGCTACGGAGTACGCCCTACTAGCTACCACGAGATGAACCACCACCACTAACTCTAACGCTACGGCGTACGCCCTACTAGCTACCACGAGATGAACCACCACCACTAACTCTAACGCTACGGCGTACGCCCTACTAGCTACCACGAGATGAACCACCACCACTAACTCTAACGCTACGGCGTACGCCCTACTAGCTACCACGAGATGAACCACCACCACTAACTCTAACGCTACGGCGTACGCCCTACTAGCTACCACGAGATGAACCACCACCACTAACCCTAACGCTACGGCGTACGC
The DNA here is from genome assembly GCA_033239005.1 of Lamellibrachia satsuma. Classification (NCBI taxonomy): domain Eukaryota; kingdom Metazoa; phylum Annelida; class Polychaeta; order Sabellida; family Siboglinidae; genus Lamellibrachia; species Lamellibrachia satsuma. The sequence continues at coordinate 1,962,565 of BSQZ01000011.1, forward strand.
CCTACTAGCTACCACGAGATGAACCACCACCACTAACCCTAACGCTACGGAGTACGCCCTACTAGCTACCACGAGATGAACCACCACCACTAACCCTAACGCTACGGCGTACGCCCTACTAGCTACCACGAGATGAACCACCACCACTAACCCTAACACTACGGCGTACGCCCTACTAGCTACCACGAGATGAACCACCACCACTAACCCTAACACTACGGCGTACGCCCTACTAGCTACCACGAGATGAACCACCACCACTAACCCTAACACTACGGCGTACGCCCTACTAGCTACCACGAGATGAACCACCACCACTAACCCTAACACTACGGCGTACGCCCTACTAGCTACCACGAGATGAACCACCACCACTAACCCTAACACTACGGCGTACGCCCTACTAACTACCACGAGATGAACCACCACCACTAACTCTAACACTACGGCGTTCGCCCTACTAGCTACCACGAGATGAACCACCACCATTAACCCTAACACTACGGCGTACGCCCTATTAGCTACCACGAGATGAACCAACATTTTATTAATATTCCTCGCCAGAAAAAAAAACTTAAAATGCTGCAGTAATCCAGCACCACGCTATCCCGTCGAAGACGTAGACCACATCCATTCAGTTGGCACTTCCTAAGTCGATATCATATAGAACGGCGCCTATTGATTTACCTTCGCATTTATAAGGAGAATGGCCGTTTACATCTGACTGACTACTTACAATAATATGGCATATCCGCACACATTTCCCCCAAGTTCCGGATATCTAATATGGGGAAGTCTTGTTAATATAGCACCGTAAATATCCATTCATAAAGATTTTTCCCTTGGCATTCACTGTATTGCCTCTGTCTATTAATTTTATTGTCTATGGTGCATACATCCAGGGGCAGTATATTTTATTTTCAGTCAACACTATGTCCATAATCAAGTTTGAACGACATGCAGCCACCATTGTTCAATAAGCGGCGGTTTAAAAAGATGGAAGAATTCCAAGATGAAATAGGTTTGCATTTGGTTGGCAACTATAATAATGAAATTACGCTGATCAAAACCCAAAAATAATTCCTACAACTTATGTGTACATAGAAACATCTGTAATATATTTATTAATTTTTTGTTCGTAAAATCATGCTATATACTATAGTAAAAGTATTAACACAATAAATTCTAACATGCATGTGGACTTTTGCGTTTTAATGAGCTACAACATGACCATTACCTGTTAATGAATATTGACCATGCCGTTTTGCATGCAATGTTATGCAAACAAGACATTCGGGCCGAAACAATTCAATTTAACAGATTTAACATTAATTTAATATGATTTAACGATACAAACGATGAGACATTGTACCTTCAATTGTTATTTAACTCTTCGCAAACATAGACTCAACGAAACAAGAGGTGGCAGTGAAGACCGGCTCACAATGGTCTATCAACGCGGTCAAACCGATCGTCCGACTTCACGTCAGCACGGATATGTTTCACTGTACACGCACCGCCCGGCCGTTCTGATACTCTTCTGACGCCGCCCACAATCGAATATCCGGCCTAGCCCAGGCAAACATGCAATATGTTTCTGCCTTCAGGTCGCCTGAATATGCGTTTTGTTTCGTTTTAGACAATCGCAGCACACGTGACATTATTGTTACGTAAAACCAACGTCATCGTGGTGACGCATCGCTTGATGCAAAACAAGACATGGTTGGGGCAATGCACCTACAATCAAGAATATAACACTAGTGGTTTTCTCGGAATTTTTTCTAAAAGTGGGAGATTCTGGTCAAGTCTCATATTTCCTGGTGGCTGACATTTTGTCCAGGACGACCAAGAAGCGTCCAGCAGTTCGTGGAAATCCGCTGCGACGCGTTAAGGGCGTTCAAGCGAATATAGGGATCCATAATTGAATCGTTGCGGTATTGGATCAAAACAGGGACGTCCGTAGGATTTTATTCGGGGGGGGGGGGCAAACAAAAATTCGCCGTCTAATTTCGATCACAAGTATTTACATTTACCAAAAAGTAAATTTTCTGATACACATTAATCTACTGGCTATGAAAGCCTAAATCAATGTTACAAAGATTCAGATCAGGGGGGATTTTCCCCATTTGCCCCCCCCGGACGCCCATGGATCTGTGCGATTCTCTTTTTACCGACCACACACTTTTACGACCGACATCAAAACGTTCCACAACGTTTAATAATCTTGCTACTTCTAACAACGATGCATTTTCGATCTCTGCATCTAACAAAAATGTAATACTCAAATACATGTAAGTGAAGCTAGTAATAATGGTGCTGTCATCTGTCGGATAGCTAAAGAAAGTGGCACTATTACCGGGCCTACTGTAAGCCGTTGCGAGCTTATACTTTAATAACATTATTAGTTTTTTGAGAGAATTGTGTTTAAGTATAACATTTTCAGAAATCGTCCCAGAAATCCCCAGCTGAGCGTACACGTTCGAACCCCCTTTTCAAAACCCCGAGGACGGAGCTGGTTTTTGACCGCCAGAAAAACATATAGACACCATTTTTATAGCGGGGAAAACAATCAATATTAACTCACCTAACATCTAATTTACAAAACATTGCCGAATTGTCGTAATTTCAGGCGCAGATAATTCGACAAACTGTCAATACTATTAGCACAACAATGGACATAAGTATAGATAAGTATAGATAAGGCATAAGATAAGCCACCGTATTCACACTATCCAACGTAAAACTTAGGTTATGCATAATTATTTATATATATATATATATATATATATATATATATATATATATATATATATATATATATATATATATATATATATATATATATATATATATATATATATATATATATATATATATATATATATATATATATATATGTACACACCATTATAATATGAATGTAAACGTAATTTTAAGCGCGTATGCTGTCCACCCGTTCAGACGACAACGTGGACGGGGTGTGTGACGTAACAACAGTTCCATCATCCTGGACGAGTCCCCATTCTGGTTCCAAGGGAACCGTTGAAGGGGTTAGACCACAGTTGACCTTCCTGTTTATTATTTCACACGAATGTAAAATGGGAACTTAATAAATTAATATTATGTGACATGAGTGCCTTTGAGCAGGAATATTCAAAGGTTTGTTTGTAGAAGCTATTGACTGTGAAACAGTGCATTTTTAAAGAGTTTAACTGGCGGAGGGATTTTTGGGAATTTTTCTGCTATGGGCCACGTGGGCGTATGAATACATGGCTATTTTGTCAAAATTGATAGGCATCGCACGTCACGGCGATTTAAAAGAGCTGGAGGCATGTGATTTTGATACAATTTGGTCAGTATATCAATGAGATGATGGCAGTTGCTGTGGACAATTTTCAGAATTTTTTATGGTCACGTTTTCTTATAATCAGACAAAACGTTAACATGGCCACCAATGCAATTCTCAACTGTGGTCTGACTCCTGAACAATCGTTATTTTGTCGGAAACACGCGGAAGGATTAATCTGTTTGGTCGGGCGCCGCACTCTGGGAACACTTGCCAAGTGAAATATCGTTTGACACAGCTATCAGCGAGGCGCTGGCGCGAGTGCGACCGGCGTTTCATTCGCCGCGGGCACACAATAACGAATTAGCTTGACCGAGGCTGTACTGCGCCAATTATCGCGAGCGTAAAACAGCGGCGACAGTCAGCGCTGCCTCTGGTCTACACGACGCGTCTGTCAAAGCCGTCCGCTGCAGCAATAAATCTCTGTTTGGTTCCGCCGGCATTGGGGACGGATCATTGGCATTGCCTATTCTTCCATAGATGACCATGTTAACAGTCCTGTACGCAAAATAACGAATCAGATTTTATCACAGTGGCACACGTTATTGCATGTCATGCCATTGATCCGCTGTAGAGTTTTCGTCAAATCCTAGAATTGTTTTTCTCGAGAAAATCCACATACGAGATGCTCCCGTTAGACGTCTCCAAAAACTGTCTACATACGCAGGGGATCATTCATTCACTGACATATCCATATCCTGCTAAACAGCAACTAGTAATTTTATTCAGTACGCAGAAGTGTCGTAGTCTGCAACTATAGCATTTTCGTATTCAGAAACAAATTATCAAGGTGCAGAAAATAGTTAAAAGGGGTACCGTCTCAAAATCACTGGGATTTGATTCGTTTGCCATTGACCTGGAAGTGAAACAGTGATCTATTCCGCGTTCCCCGGCAGGCTGAGTAACGCGACCCGGGCCTGGGTTGTCGCGTCCGGGAATGGAGACACGGCCCGAATTGAATGCCGCCGGCGTACTGTCGCATGTGTAATGGGCTCGTGAAATGAGACGAATCATTTGAGTTTCATTTATTGTGGAATGCGGGCTTGATATGTTTGCCTCCTCCGGTGGCCGTTTTAATACGTGCCGCAGCTGTTGTCGAAAACTGCAGCGGCATCAAACGTTGTTTAGCGTGCTGAGCAGGATTTGCATGTAGCCTACTCCTGTCCTAGCCAATTCCGTCGAATTAATGAACGAAGGTAGTACGTGGCAGATTCACGGAATTCATTTGAATCTCCTATTTATATTGAATTTTTAACCCCTACAATATCAATATTGAGCATATTGAAAAAATGCACTCCTTGACCTTGTGAAAGCACCCCACCATCATTCAGCGTCATTGCACACTCTTCCGATAATCCCTAGAAGCACCGCTGGATTGGGTCAAAAGAAAGACACCGTCATCGTCACATATTAGTTTGGTTTATCGTCATATATCGTCACATCTTAGTTTGGTCTATTAAATCAAACGCATGGTCGTGAAAAAGCAGTATTGTGCACGGGAGATCCGTACAACCTAACAGAAGTGAACCCGGTGTCGTGCAAAAATTTGTCCGCCGTCAAATATCATCCGCTTCGTGTATCTGCGCATGCGCGAGTCGGTAGTTAATATCAACGTATTAATAACATAAACATATTATAGCTACAATAATAGGTACTGTATATACTAACAATGACTTATAACATAGAGCGTCAACCACATGAAATAATGGATGCATTTCCAGTTTCTGTCGTAAAATAATTATTAAAAGAATGTATATAAAGCGGCGTTTTTCTGTCGTGAACTATTTTCCCGATGTACACACGTTGGTATAACTAATTATATGTGTGTGTGTGTGTGTGTGTGTGCGTGCGTGCGTGCGTGCGTGCGTGCGTGTGTCCGTGTGTGCGTGCCTGCGTGCGTGTGTGCGTGCGTGCGTGTATTATATAATGTTATACACGCTATAACTAGCAACGCCCATGCTTCAAGATATGCGCATGCGCAGATACACCAAGCGGATAATATTTGACGGCATATATATGAATATATGACACATTTTAGCACGACACCGGAACGTGCAACAAGGCTTTACCGATGGCCAAAAGTTTGTTTAGATTAAACGATGCAACGTCCAGTACAAACAGGGCAATTACGACCATGTCTCGCTAATCAGAACGACTGGACAAACGGACCCGGCCGGTTGTTGCAAATGGACGGATGGAAGCCGGCATTGCTGCCCCAATCAGCACCGTCACGTCGGTTGTGATTAGCCGGGACAGGTCTTATGAGACCGCTAGCGGATAAATAGAGACCGACCCACGGGTAAATAGATTAACCAGGCGTCCAATTAATAATGTGTTTCCACCACCGTAGGCAGTGTATTCCACCACACACCCTTCCTTTGGGACTGTGCATTCCTCGTGACTCGTACACGCGTGCCAACCCTGAGTGGGGCACATGGCACACCTGTAAGACTGTAAAACAGTAAGACCCACAAACGAGTCCGTATGATTATTTACGTCAACTGGTTTGCTGCGCTTGCTCAAACGGAGTTCGCATTACAAACTGGGATCTATCAATTGGATCTCGCGAGATTTTGACGCATCTGTCTGCGCATAGCTAAGGGGCTATCCATAAAATACGTCACATTGTTGTTGTTTTACTGTTTTTAAACCCCCACCCCGTTGTCACGCTTCGTAACGCTGGTTTGTACACCCCTCCTAAAACTACGTTCCTGTTGAGAAATACCCCCCACCTATTTTTCACCAAGTTTGGAGATTTTTTGCGCGGTGTCACGTACTTCACTGATACATGGTAGAGTCTGCATTCCTCTTCCGTTCGAATTATGTTTACATATACCCCAACAACTGACATTGCAATCAATGCTACCAGTCTTATATAGACAGCTAGACGGGCAAAAAAACGTTGGCTCATGGCATGGCCCATGGCATATATTAGCTCTTCAAACATGCGCGGGTCTTGGGCGTTGTTAGTTATAGAGTATATATAAATAAATAAATAAATATATATATATATATATATATATATATATACACATATATATACACACACACACACACACACACACACACACACACACACACACACACACACACACACACACACACACACACACACACACACACACACACACACACACACACACACACACACACACACACACACACACACACACACACACACACACACACACACACACACACACACACACACACACACACACACACACACACACACACACACACACACACACACACACACACACACACACACACACACACACACACACACACACACACACACACACACACACACACACACACACACACACACACACACACACACACACACACACACACACACACACACACACACACACACACACACACACACACACACACACACACACACACACACACACACACACACACACACACACACACACACACACACACACACACACACACACACACACACACACACACACACACACACACACACACACACACACACACACACACACACACACACACACACACACACACACACACACACACACACACACACACACACACACACACACACACACACACACACACACACACACACACACACACACACACACACACACACACACACACACACACACACACACACACACACACACACACACACACACACACACACACACACACACACACACACACACACACACACACACACACACACACACACACACACACACACACACACACACACACACACACACACACACACACACACACACACACACACACACACACACACACACACACACACACACACACACACACACACACACACACACACACACACACACACACACACACACACACACACACACACACACACACACACACACACACACACACACACACACACACACACACACACACACACACACACACACACACACACACACACACACACACACACACACATATATAGATATATACATGTGCAGATACACCATGAGGACAATATTTGACGGCGGGAAAATATAAGCACAACAACGGAATACGTTTGTCAAATAGCATGCAAGTAATATATAATAAGTTCAAAACACGTTTGAAGAGCGACTGTCGCTAATATGTCATGTCGCTAAAATGTTTATGAAATAAGCGCTATACTCATGCTATTATACGCAGATGTAGCATGAATTGGCTGAAAATGGAGATTATTTTGAAAAAAGTAGGAAAATAAGCAGATATGGCAAAAGAAAGGCGACCATGCTAACTAGGCACATCTGCAGTGCCAGAATAGAAGGTTGGCTTAATTGGTGATCGAGAAAGGGAAACCTACTGAGTTAGCATTAAAATGTCAATTCATTTATTTATTATTTTATTCATAATTAGGGCATTTGAAACAAATGATGACACTAAATTAGGGACATTATTTGTAATATGCAACACTTCAGCCATCACCTTAACAAGTAGGCATGAAATAGCGATTTATTTGATGGAATCTCTAAAACGTATTTATTTTATCAACAAAGGCCTTAGGCTTAGACTTATACAGCAGAAAGAAGACAAAATAATGTCATCGGTGACGACGGAGTAGACAGGCTGGAAGAGTTCCTACGAACAACACCTTTGCAAATCTATTTGGCTAAGTATGCTTATAAATGACACACACGCACCACATGCGTAGTTTTACTGGAATCGTTATTATTTCAGCTCAGAGAATTAGGATCTACAGTAACTGTTGCATGTAGCCGAGTGGACGGCTTTGATACAACAGTGGCGTCACCCGGTGGAGTCATGGCCAATACAAACATTTGCTGATTCGCAACCCACCATGTGGCGCCACCAGTTACGACTCGGTAAATGAGATGCTCAAATCGTTTATTCCTCCAAAAATTGTATGACACAATACAATTCACAAAGGAGCAAGTGTAATTAAGTTTCTTTTGCGTAGTTCCAAGTATTTATGCCACGCAGTCAGAACTACCACTAGTTAACACTACTACTTTTTAAAAGGAAATTAATGACAATGAAAGGTTTGCTTTTAATACTAGTTCAATATTGTTTGCATGATGCAGCAAAAGCCAGCTTCAGTTTAGGCTTTGACATTGCTATTATAAAGAAAATGAAGGCATTTTACTCCATAATAAATGGTACTAACCTCACACTTAAATAAACTTGATATACAAGGCTAGACATGTTTAAAATATATGAGTTTTATTATCAGTTTCTTGTATACAATAACATGACCACTGTTCACAGTAATACTTGGGTAGCACAATGCATTTTGTTATAATGCAACAATTTAATTAATTGGTGTAACATATTCATAATATGTATGTCAAAGTGAGATAAAAATTTACTTTTACTATCACAGTAAAAAGTATCATGTTATATGTACCAGACATATCTAAATATATGCATTCATGCAGTTTTTATTTATTTATTCAATCACTTGATCACTTTGATTGTGATGACAACACAACCAGTTATGCAATTAATAAACACTTAAATTTACATTTAATTGCAGCCATATTTAATAGTATAACAACATAAATGGCTCAGTATTACATTGAGTGAAAAGTAGTTATATCGACCATGGCTACTTTTCCTCCTAATACTTTGGCAACAAAAGGCAGTATTAAATCAATATTACATCACTATTCAGCGCTGGTGCATTCAGTACGTTAACACATGGCCCAATACGCAATAAATACAGTTTAAGATTGTGCATATATTATAAATTTCAAATACAGTCACGTCATTTATAAAACAAATGCCATTTTTGCAGAAATGCAGTGAATATAGAAATACTGTGATAGATATAACAACAATTTGTTGCATTCAAATATTACGGAACAATTTCAGATACGCACATTGCAAACACAACTCTGTCGAGAAGGAACCATGATTAGTGGGGAAAATCTATGAAATGCCACAACAAACCATAACTGCCTGAAGGAATTCATCCTGTCACCACCACATTAAGTGGACAACATAAGTATGTTTACATTCTGATAATGTACAATATTATCAGTTTAGAAAGAACGGGTCATAAAGTCAACTGACCCCGACTTTACCCCACTAAACTTAGTTTTATCAATACATTAGTTTTATCAATACATCTTCACTCAACCAGTTTTGTGCAACATATTATAGCTACAATAATATAACTTACAATTAACTAAAAATTAATATAGTCCTCAGGAATTTCTGCGATTCTCTCAGAATTAGGCCTCAGTAATTAGGTAATAAAAACCAATGCTACAAATTAACAACAATGATAACATTGTGGTAACATGTATGTGGTTGACATGCACATATAAAATACCTTGTGAATATTATTCATACATAAACAGACCTAAAATGAGACATATGCCATGTCATCTGTAGAAATAGGTACAACATATTGTGGGTAATTACAACATTTCTCCAAAATGAAAAAATACACCGGTGTTAAATATGACAACGTGGCAGTTGTATTTGACTGCTTTTGATAAAAAATATTTCAACACAAAATGTGTTTCTTCTCTTCATAACAATACACAACACTTTCTCATAAAATACATTAAAAATATGCTATTATTTAACATTGCATTTTAAGCAAATTTTGGGAAAACGGAATAGAATATATTATGTAACTATTTGATAATGATATGTAACATCACAGTGTCATATATCTATAGCACTTACACAGTGTCATTTAACTGAATATTTACCAATTAAATTTACCATAGTTTCATTTATAAAAATTTAACCACCACCACTAACTCTAACAGTACGGCGTTCGCCCTACTAGCTACCACGAGATGAACCACCACCATTAACCCTAACACTACGGCGTACGCCCTATTAGCTACCACGAGATGAACCAACATTTTATTAATATTCCTCGCCAGAAAAAAAAACTTAAAATGCTGCAGTAATCCAGCACCACGCTATCCCGTCGAAGACGTAGACCACATCCATTCAGTTGGCACTTCCTAAGTCGATATCATATAGAACGGCGCCTATTGATTTACCTTCGCATTTATAAGGAGAATGGCCGTTTACATCTGACTGACTACTTACAATAATATGGCATATCCGCACACATTTCCCCCAAGTTCCGGATATCTAATATGGGGAAGTCTTGTTAATATAGCACCGTAAATATCCATTCATAAAGATTTTTCCCTTGGCATTCACTGTATTGCCTCTGTCTATTAATTTTATTGTCTATGGTGCATACATCCAGGGGCAGTATATTTTATTTTCAGTCAACACTATGTCCATAATCAAGTTTGAACGACATGCAGCCACCATTGTTCAATAAGCGGCGGTTTAAAAAGATGGAAGAATTCCAAGATGAAATAGGTTTGCATTTGGTTGGCAACTATAATAATGAAATTACGCTGATCAAAACCCAAAAATAATTCCTACAACTTATGTGTACATAGAAACATCTGTAATATATTTATTAATTTTTTGTTCGTAAAATCATGCTATATACTATAGTAAAAGTATTAACACAATAAATTCTAACATGCATGTGGACTTTTGCGTTTTAATGAGCTACAACATGACCATTACCTGTTAATGAATATTGACCATGCCGTTTTGCATGCAATGTTATGCAAACAAGACATTCGGGCCGAAACAATTCAATTTAACAGATTTAACATTAATTTAATATGATTTAACGATACAAACGATGAGACATTGTACCTTCAATTGTTATTTAACTCTTCGCAAACATAGACTCAACGAAACAAGAGGTGGCAGTGAAGACCGGCTCACAATGGTCTATCAACGCGGTCAAACCGATCGTCCGACTTCACGTCAGCACGGATATGTTTCACTGTACACGCACCGCCCGGCCGTTCTGATACTCTTCTGACGCCGCCCACAATCGAATATCCGGCCTAGCCCAGGCAAACATGCAATATGTTTCTGCCTTCAGGTCGCCTGAATATGCGTTTTGTTTCGTTTTAGACAATCGCAGCACACGTGACATTATTGTTACGTAAAACCAACGTCATCGTGGTGACGCATCGCTTGATGCAAAACAAGACATGGTTGGGGCAATGCACCTACAATCAAGAATATAACACTAGTGGTTTTCTCGGAATTTTTTCTAAAAGTGGGAGATTCTGGTCAAGTCTCATATTTCCTGGTGGCTGACATTTTGTCCAGGACGACCAAGAAGCGTCCAGCAGTTCGTGGAAATCCGCTGCGACGCGTTAAGGGCGTTCAAGCGAATATAGGGATCCATAATTGAATCGTTGCGGTATTGGATCAAAACAGGGACGTCCGTAGGATTTTATTCGGGGGGGGGGCAAACAAAAATTCGCCGTCTAATTTCGATCACAAGTATTTACATTTACCAAAAAGTAAATTTTCTGATACACATTAATCTACTGGCTATGAAAGCCTAAATCAATGTTACAAAGATTCAGATCAGGGGGGATTTTCCCCATTTGCCCCCCCCGGACGCCCATGGATCTGTGCGATTCTCTTTTTACCGACCACACACTTTTACGACCGACATCAAAACGTTCCACAACGTTTAATAATCTTGCTACTTCTAACAACGATGCATTTTCGATCTCTGCATCTAACAAAAATGTAATACTCAAATACATGTAAGTGAAGCTAGTAATAATGGTGCTGTCATCTGTCGGATAGCTAAAGAAAGTGGCACTATTACCGGGCCTACTGTAAGCCGTTGCGAGCTTATACTTTAATAACATTATTAGTTTTTTGAGAGAATTGTGTTTAAGTATAACATTTTCAGAAATCGTCCCAGAAATCCCCAGCTGAGCGTACACGTTCGAACCCCCTTTTCAAAACCCCGAGGACGGAGCTGGTTTTTGACCGCCAGAAAAACATATAGACACCATTTTTATAGCGGGGAAAACAATCAATATTAACTCACCTAACATCTAATTTACAAAACATTGCCGAATTGTCGTAATTTCAGGCGCAGATAATTCGACAAACTGTCAATACTATTAGCACAACAATGGACATAAGTATAGATAAGTATAGATAAGGTACAAGATAAGCCACCGTATTCACACTATCCAACGTAAAACTTAGGTTATGTAATTATTTATATATATATATATATATATATATATATATATATATATATATATATATATATATATATATATATATATATATATATATATATATATATATATATATATATATATATATATATATATATATATATATGTACACACCATTATAATATGAATGTAAACGTAATTTTAAGCGCGTATGCTGTCCACCCGTTCAGACGACAACGTGGACGGGGTGTGTGACGTAACAACAGTTCCATCATCCTGGACGAGTCCCCATTCTGGTTCCAAGGGAACCGTTGAAGGGGTTAGACCACAGTTGACCTTCCTGTTTATTATTTCACACGAATGTAAAATGGGAACTTAATAAATTAATATTATGTGACATGAGTGCCTTTGAGCAGGAATATTCAAAGGTTTGTTTGTAGAAGCTATTGACTGTGAAACAGTGCATTTTTAAAGAGTTTAACTGGCGGAGGGATTTTTTGGGAATTTTTCTGCTATGGGCCACGTGGGCGTATGAATACATGGCTATTTTTGTCAAAATTGATAGGCATCGCACGTCACGGCGATTTAAAAGAGCTGGAGGCATGTGATTTTGATACAATTTGGTCAGTATATCAATGAGATGATGGCAGTTGCTGTGGACAATTTTCAGAATTTTTTATGGTCACGTTTTCTTATAATCAGACAAAACGTTAACATGGCCACCAATGCAATTCTCAACTGTGGTCTGACTCCTGAACAATCGTTATTTTGTCGGAAACACGCGGAAGGATTAATCTGTTTGGTCGGGCGCCGCACTCTGGGAACACTTGCCAAGTGAAATATCGTTTGACACAGCTATCAGCGAGGCGCTGGCGCGAGTGCGACCGGCGTTTCATTCGCCGCGGGCACACAATAACGAATTAGCTTGACCGAGGCTGTACTGCGCCAATTATCGCGAGCGTAAAACAGCGGCGACAGTCAGCGCTGCCTCTGGTCTACACGACGCGTCTGTCAAAGCCGTCCGCTGCAGCAATAAATCTCTGTTTGGTTCCGCCGGCATTGGGGACGGATCATTGGCATTGCCTATTCTTCCATAGATGACCATGTTAACAGTCCTGTACGCAAAATAACGAATCAGATTTTATCACAGTGGCACACGTTATTGCATGTCATGCCATTGATCCGCTGTAGAGTTTTCGTCAAATCCTAGAATTGTTTTTCTCGAGAAAATCCACATACGAGATGCTCCCCGTTAGACGTCTCCAAAAACTGTCTACATACGCAGGGGATCATTCATTCACTGACATATCCATATCCTGCTAAACAGCAACTAGTAATTTTATTCAGTACGCAGAAGTGTCGTAGTCTGCAACTATAGCATTTTCGTATTCAGAAACAAATTATCAAGGTGCAGAAAATAGTTAAAAGGGGTACCGTCTCAAAATCACTGGGATTTGATTCGTTTGCCATTGACCTGGAAGTGAAACAGTGATCTATTCCGCGTTCCCCGGCAGGCTGAGTAACGCGACCCGGGCCTGGGTTGTCGCGTCCGGGAATGGAGACACGGCCCGAATTGAATGCCGCCGGCGTACTGTCGCATGTGTAATGGGCTCGTGAAATGAGACGAATCATTTGAGTTTCATTTATTGTGGAATGCGGGCTTGATATGTTTGCCTCCTCCGGTGGCCGTTTTAATACGTGCCGCAGCTGTTGTCGAAAACTGCAGCGGCATCAAACGTTGTTTAGCGTGCTGAGCAGGATTTGCATGTAGCCTACTCCTGTCCTAGCCAATTCCGTCGAATTAATGAACGAAGGTAGTACGTGGCAGATTCACGGAATTCATTTGAATCTCCTATTTATATTGAATTTTTAACCCCCTACAATATCAATATTGAGCATATTGAAAAAATGCACTCCTTGACCTTGTGAAAGCACCCCACCATCATTCAGCGTCATTGCACACTCTTCCGATAATCCCTAGAAGCACCGCTGGATTGGGTCAAAAGAAAGACACCGTCATCGTCACATATTAGTTTGGTTTATCGTCATATATCGTCACATCTTAGTTTGGTCTATTAAATCAAACGCATGGTCGTGAAAAAGCAGTATTGTGCACGGGAGATCCGTACAACCTAACAGAAGTGAACCCGGTGTCGTGCAAAAATTTGTCCGCCGTCAAATATCATCCGCTTCGTGTATCTGCGCATGCGCGAGTCGGTAGTTAATATCAACGTATTAATAACATAAACATATTATAGCTACAATAATAGGTACTGTATATACTAACAATGACTTATAACATAGAGCGTCAACCACATGAAATAATGGATGCATTTCCAGTTTCTGTCGTAAAATAATTATTAAAAGAATGTATATAAAGCGGCGTTTTTCTGTCGTGAACTATTTTCCCGATGTACACACGTTGGTATAACTAATTATATGTGTGTGTGTGTGTGTGTGTGTGCGTGCGTGCGTGCGTGCGTGCGTGTGTCCGTGTGTGCGTGCCTGCGTGCGTGTGTGCGTGCGTGCGTGTATTATATAATGTTATACACGCTATAACTAGCAACGCCCATGCTTCAAGATATGCGCATGCGCAGATACACCAAGCGGATAATATTTGACGGCATATATATGAATATATGACACATTTTAGCACGACACCGGAACGTGCAACAAGGCTTTACCGATGGCCAAAAGTTTGTTTAGATTAAACGATGCAACGTCCAGTACAAACAGGGCAATTACGACCATGTCTCGCTAATCAGAACGACTGGACAAACGGACCCGGCCGGTTGTTGCAAATGGACGGATGGAAGCCGGCATTGCTGCCCCAATCAGCACCGTCACGTCGGTTGTGATTAGCCGGGACAGGTCTTATGAGACCGCTAGCGGATAAATAGAGACCGACCCACGGGTAAATAGATTAACCAGGCGTCCAATTAATAATGTGTTTCCACCACCGTAGGCAGTGTATTCCACCACACACCCTTCCTTTGGGACTGTGCATTCCTCGTGACTCGTACACGCGTGCCAACCCTGAGTGGGGCACATGGCACACCTGTAAGACTGTAAAACAGTAAGACCCACAAACGAGTCCGTATGATTATTTACGTCAACTGGTTTGCTGCGCTTGCTCAAACGG
The DNA here is from genome assembly GCA_033239005.1 of Lamellibrachia satsuma. NCBI lineage: Eukaryota > Metazoa > Annelida > Polychaeta > Sabellida > Siboglinidae > Lamellibrachia > Lamellibrachia satsuma. The sequence continues at coordinate 1,978,109 of BSQZ01000011.1, forward strand.
AGTTCGCATTACAAACTGGGATCTATCAATTGGATCTCGCGAGATTTTGACGCATCTGTCTGCGCATAGCTAAGGGGCTATCCATAAAATACGTCACATTGTTGTTGTTTTACTGTTTTTAAACCCCCACCCCGTTGTCACGCTTCGTAACGCTGGTTTGTACACCTCCTAAAACTACGTTCCTGTTGAGAAATACCCCCACCTATTTTTCACCAAGTTTGAGATTTTTTGCGCGGTGTCACGTACTTCACTGATACATGGTAGAGTCTGCATTCCTCTTCCGTTCGAATTATGTTTACATATACCCCAACAACTGACATTGCAATCAATGCTACCAGTCTTATATAGACAGCTAGACGGGCAAAAAAACGTTGGCTCATGGCATGGCCCATGGCATATATTAGTTTTCAAACATGCGCGGGTCTTGGGCGTTGTTAGTTATAGAGTATATATATAAATAAATAAATAATATAATATATATATATATATATATATACATATATATAACACATACATATACACACACACACACACACACACACACACACACACACACACACACACACACACACACACACACACACACACACACACACACACACACACACACACACACACACACACACACACACACACACACACACACACACACACACACACACACACACACACACACACACACACACACACACACACACACACACACACACACACACACACACACACACACACACACACACACACACACACACACACACACACACACACACACACACACACACACACACACACACACACACACACACACACACACACACACACACACACACACACACACACACACACACACACACACACACACACACACACACACACACACACACACACACACACACACACACACACACACACACACACACACACACACACACACACACACACACACACACACACACACACACACACACACACACACACACACACACACACACACACACACACACACACACACACACACACACACACACACACACACACACACACACACACACACACACACACACACACACACACACACACACACACACACACACACACACACACACACACACACACACACACACACACACACACACACACACACACACACACACACACACACACACACACACACACACACACACACACACACACACACACACACACACACACACACACACACACACACACACACACACACACACACACACACACACACACACACACACACACACACACACACACACACACACACACACACACACACACACACACACACACACACACACACACACACACACACACACACACACACACACACACACACACACACACACACACACACACACACACACACACACACACACACACACACACACACACACACACACACACACACACACACACACACACACACACACACACACACACACACACACACACACACACACACACACACACACACACACACACACACACACACACACACACACACACACACACACACACACACACACACACACACACACACACACACACACACACACACACACACACACACACACACACACACACACACACACACACACACACACACACACACACACACACACACACACACATATATAGATATATACATGTGCAGATACACCATGAGGACAATATTTGACGGCGGGAAAATATAAGCACAACAACGGAATACGTTTGTCAAATAGCATGCAAGTAATATATAATAAGTTCAAAACACGTTTGAAGAGCGACTGTCGCTAATATGTCATGTCGCTAAAATGTTTATGAAATAAGCGCTATACTCATGCTATTATACGCAGATGTAGCATGAATTGGCTGAAAATGGAGATTATTTTGAAAAAAGTAGGAAAATAAGCAGATATGGCAAAAGAAAGGCGACCATGCTAACTAGGCACATCTGCAGTGCCAGAATAGAAGGTTGGCTTAATTGGTGATCGAGAAAGGGAAACCTACTGAGTTAGCATTAAAATGTCAATTCATTTATTTATTATTTTATTCATAATTAGGGCATTTGAAACAAATGATGACACTAAATTAGGGACATTATTTGTAATATGCAACACTTCAGCCATCACCTTAACAAGTAGGCATGAAATAGCGATTTATTTGATGGAATCTCTAAAACGTATTTATTTTATCAACAAAGGCCTTAGGCTTAGACTTATACAGCAGAAAGAAGACAAAATAATGTCATCGGTGACGACGGAGTAGACAGGCTGGAAGAGTTCCTACGAACAACACCTTTGCAAATCTATTTGGCTAAGTATGCTTATAAATGACACACACGCACCACATGCGTAGTTTTACTGGAATCGTTATTATTTCAGCTCAGGAGAATTAGGATCTACAGTAACTGTTGCATGTAGCCGGAGTGGACGGCTTTGATACAACAGTGGCGTCACCCGGTGGAGTCATGGCCAATACAAACATTTGCTGATTCGCAACCCACCATGTGGCGCCACCAGTTACGACTCGGTAAATGAGATGCTCAAATCGTTTATTCCTCCAAAAATTGTATGACACAATACAATTCACAAAGGAGCAAGTGTAATTAAGTTTCTTTTGCGTAGTTCCAAGTATTATGCCACGCAGTCAGAACTACCACTAGTTAACACTACTTTTTAAAAGGAAATTAATGACAATGAAAGGTTTGCTTTTTAATACTAGTTCAATATTGTTTGCATGATGCAGCAAAAGCCAGCTTCAGTTTAGGCTTTGACATTGCTATTATAAAGAAAATGAAGGCATTTTACTCCATAATAAATGGTACTAACCTCACACTTAAATAAACTTGATATACAAGGCTAGACATGTTTAAAATATATGAGTTTTATTATCAGTTTCTTGTATACAATAACATGACCACTGTTCACAGTAATACTTGGGTAGCACAATGCATTTTGTTATAATGCAACAATTTAATTAATTGGTGTAACATATTCATAATATGTATGTCAAAGTGAGATAAAAATTTACTTTTACTATCACAGTAAAAAGTATCATGTTATATGTACCAGACATATCTAAATATATGCATTCATGCAGTTTTTATTTATTTATTCAATCACTTGATCACTTTGATTGTGATGACAACACAACCAGTTATGCAATTAATAAACACTTAAATTTACATTTAATTGCAGCCATATTTAATAGTATAACAACATAAATGGCTCAGTATTACATTGAGTGAAAAGTAGTTATATCGACCATGGCTACTTTTCCTCCTAATACTTTGGCAACAAAAGGCAGTATTAAATCAATATTACATCACTATTCAGCGCTGGTGCATTCAGTACGTTAACACATGGCCCAATACGCAATAAATACAGTTTAAGATTGTGCATATATTATAAATTTCAAATACAGTCACGTCATTTATAAAACAAATGCCATTTTTGCAGAAATGCAGTGAATATAGAAATACTGTGATAGATATAACAACAATTTGTTGCATTCAAATATTACGGAACAATTTCAGATACGCACATTGCAAACACAACTCTGTCGAGAAGGAACCATGATTAGTGGGGAAAATCTATGAAATGCCACAACAAACCATAACTGCCTGAAGGAATTCATCCTGTCACCACCACATTAAGTGGACAACATAAGTATGTTTACATTCTGATAATGTACAATATTATCAGTTTAGAAAGAACGGGTCATAAAGTCAACTGACCCCGACTTTACCCCACTAAACTTAGTTTTATCAATACATTAGTTTTATCAATACATCTTCACTCAACCAGTTTTGTGCAACATATTATAGCTACAATAATATAACTTACAATTAACTAAAAATTAATATAGTCCTCAGGAATTTCTGCGATTCTCTCAGAATTAGGCCTCAGTAATTAGGTAATAAAAACCAATGCTACAAATTAACAACAATGATAACATTGTGGTAACATGTATGTGGTTGACATGCACATATAAAATACCTTGTGAATATTATTCATACATAAACAGACCTAAAATGAGACATATGCCATGTCATCTGTAGAAATAGGTACAACATATTGTGGGTAATTACAACATTTCTCCAAAATGAAAAAATACACCGGTGTTAAATATGACAACGTGGCAGTTGTATTTGACTGCTTTTGATAAAAAATATTTCAACACAAAATGTGTTTCTTCTCTTCATAACAATACACAACACTTTCTCATAAAATACATTAAAAATATGCTATTATTTAACATTGCATTTTAAGCAAATTTTGGGAAAACGGAATAGAATATATTATGTAACTATTTGATAATGATATGTAACATCACAGTGTCATATATCTATAGCACTTACACAGTGTCATTTAACTGAATATTTACCAATTAAATTTACCATAGTTTCATTTATAAAAATTTAATCTAGGTAGCTTAATTATTACGCAAAAATAGTTAATTTTATTCTTTCACGACTACAAACAGTATAATGCTTTTGTGGTCGGTCCCACAGACATTAATTGCTCAGTGGTTTAAAAACTCCCTCCTCAACTGATTTAGCACATCGGAAATCAGGTTAACTGATGGTCAAATCTGTAGTGTGTGAATAGTTTAAGTAATATGAAGTGTGTGAACAGTTTAAGTAATATGTAGTGTGTGAATAGTTTAAGTAATATGCAGTGTGTGAATAGTTTAGGTAATATGTAGTGTGTGAATAGTTTATGTAATATGTAGTGTGTGACTAGTTTAAGTAATATGGACAGCCGGTTTAATAAAAGAGTGTGCACTTTTGTTTAAGTCACTGAAAGAATTGACTATGATCAGATAACTTGTGAAACGCCTTGTGTTATAGCATAAAGGCGCAGAGCCTCTTTTGCCCTTTTTCATCGGATGTCGACTGGGCCCAACTGAAAATAATTTAATAGTTAGCATGTCGTAATGGATACCGGACAGGTTTGTTTTTTTTCAAAATAATTCTGTGACAAGACAAGCGAACAATGTAATTGAGGAAGGACCTTTAAAAATTAGACTTGTGGAAGAGTCAAGTTGTTGGTGACTTATGTACCACTGACACCATTCTCAAAGGTTTGAATGAGTTTGATCAATGTGACAACAGTCCCAGCCACGAAACCACAAAGACCGAACAGGCAGATAGCAATGTTTTTCACCAGTTTCCACCGGAAGCGTCGGCGAGCACCCTCCAGTGGCCAGAATGTGATGACATCGAGGACGGGCGGAAAGATCAGAGCAAGGGCGGTGCTCGAGAAAGCGCCAACGAGTGAAATCATCAGCTCAAGGTGAGGCAAGGTCGCAGCAATCGCAACTGTAATCATCAAAGTTAAAGTGACAAGTCAGGAGATGGCCATGGGAAAATCGCCCTTAGAAATAATCAGATGCTCCTGACAAATGAGTAGAACATTAAAGAAAACATTGGTACAATTTTTAATTAATCATAAAACACTATTACGTGTAGTGTAAAGAATAAGCTAGAGAGAAACAGAAAGTAAAGGGGAATTGTTTAATAGAGTGCAGAATACAAGATTTGCAATCCAAGCCAAAGGCCCAGATGGCAGGTAGACAAGGAAGCCATTGGCTTATCGAGAGTCCAACAATGTTCATCTATGTGTAACCTGCCCTCTTGAGATATGTGTCAACCTTGCTTTTAAACATATTCACGCTGCTAGCAGTTATACAATCCATCTACAACTTGTTCCATTCATTTATTGTCCTCCGTGAGGACGAGTACTTCCTGATATCCAATCTACACTGATCCTTTACTAATTTTACCTAATGTCATCTAGTTCTGCTATCTTTCTTGAGTGAAAAAAACATATTTCTATCAATATTTTCATTTCCATTCAATATCCTAAAAACTTCAATCTGATCTCCTCTTAACCTCCTTGTCTCTAGAGTTGTTAAACCACATTCTGTCAGGCGTTCTTCATAACTAAGGTCTCTCAGTTCTGGAATAATTTTAGTTGCTCCCCTCTGTATTCGTTCAAGCGTATCTATATCCTTCTTACGATATGGTCTCCATGCTTGTATGCAGTATTCTAAATGAGGTCTAACTATTGCTTTATAAAGAGGTATAATTAGCTTTTTTCCCTTGTATGTTATGTTTCTCCTAATCAACCAAAGAATTTGATTACCCTTTGAAGTTGCAATACCACACTGCTCTGAAACTTTCATATCAGCGCTTATTGTAACTCCTAAGTCCTTTTCTTTTATGGTAGTACCTTGAACAGTATCTCCCATTTTATAGTTTACATCCAAGTTCCCATGTCCTGTATGTAGGCATTTACATTTCCCAAAATTTAACATCTGCCATTTTTCAAACCATTTCACTAATCTGTCTAGATCGTTTTGTAAATGTTGTTTATCACCATCAGTATTAACCTTTCTAAACACTTTTGTGTCAACCGCAAATTTCAGTATGTTACTTGTTATACTGTCGTCCCAGTCATTGATATATATTAAGAATAATAAAGGTCCTAATACTGATCCTTGTGGTACCCCACTTAAAACTGATTTTCAGTTTGAAACTTCTCAATCTACTACAACTCGTTGTCTTCTGTCAGTCAGCCATTGTTCTACCCAGTCAATTATGCCATGCTTTCTGAAAATCTAAGTAAATATCTACTAGTGACCACTTGTCTATCCACTTAGTGATTTCTTCCAAAAAACATAACATATTTGTTAAGCATGACCTTGCTTTTAGGAATCCATGTTGAGATGAATTTAATAATCTATGCCTAACAAGGAAGTCCACCATATGGTCTTTAATTAACCTTTCTAATAATTTACAAACCACTGATGTTAAACTCACTGGTCTGTAATTCTCTAACTTATTTCTTGAACCCTTTTTAAATAATGGTATGATGTGTTTCTTTCCATTCAAAAGGAACAACTCCCTCTTTAATGACAAGTTGAACACTCTTGCAAGTGCTATACTGATTTAATCTGCTGTTTGCATTAGTAGTTTTGGAGGAATTTCATCCATTCCAGGTGAGTTATTATCCTTCATTGCCTTTATTTTCTTAGCTACCATTTCTGGAGTTACAATTTACAGTCCTAAATAGTAAGATTTAGCCTCCTGGAATTTAGCATCTGGAACTGGTAATGAACTAATATCCTCTATGGTAAACACTGAACTGAAGTAACCATTTAGATATTCTGCCATTAAAAACCCCTGTGATATTATATTTCCAGCATTGTCTTCTAAAGGACCAACCTTGTCTTGTACGTTTTGTTTACTCCTGACATATGCAATAAAAACTCTTGCTGTAATTTTTTATGTTGCATGCTAGTTTTTGTTCATAGCTTCTTTTGGATTGTTTAATTTCAGTTGAAGCTGCATTAAGTACCTCTTTGTAATTTGCATAGTCTTCATCCTTTCTTGTACACCTATAAACCCTCCACATAGTTTGCTTGAACACTATTTTTCTAATAGCTTTTTTTGACAAGTGTTTCTTTTTAGACCGTTTTCCTTGTTCTTTCAATGGAACAAATCTATCGATGATACTCTCAATTTTATATTTTAGAATATTCAATTGTGGTCTTATTCATCAGCATGTTATTCCAATCTAGCTATATTCTCATATCTTTATACTTACCTTTGTGGAAGTTTCTCCTGTACGTTTTTTATTTTTACTTTCTGATTTTACATTAATGTCAAAATGTATTTGATTATGGTCACTATTACCCAATGGTTCATGTATTTTTACATTGTCAACTAATTCTTTTTGTGATGACAAAACTATATCTAATACATTATCTCCCCTGGTTAATTCTAGTACATGCTGAGTAAGAAAGCTATCCTGAATTAAAAATAGAAATGGTTGGTCCTCACTCCCTATACCCTGTGCTCTGTAGAGATTTCCATTGTATGTATCCATGGTTAAAATCTCCCATTATGATACATTCCCCTTTACTAACTTCCTTTATAGCATTTTTGTATTTTGTGTTATCCTCTTATTTTATCTTTGGACTTCGGTAAACTAATCCAATAGTTCATTCTGAATTTCCTGAAACTATTTTGCACCAAACAGCTTCATCGTAATCATCTTTCCTTTCTAATTTTATTTCATAAGCTTGAATACATTTATTAACATATAAAATAACTCCCCCTCCCCTTCTTCCTATTCAATCTCTCCTAAACATTACGTATCCTGTCAGTCCTAATTCAACATCTGTTATGTCTATGTTGGCCCATGATTCAGTTATACAAATTATGTGAGGGTCAATATCGTCTACCATAATGTTTAATTCGTGTTTCTTATTTACTATGCTCCTTGCATTTAAACGCACACATTTATAACCTGTTTCAGAGATGTTTTCCAGACATTTTGTTATCGGTTTGTCTGTACTAGTGGCCTCTTGTCCTGCTTGAGGCACCTCTAAGTACCCCCCTACGATTCTAGTTTAACCAATGTTTACTACCAAAAATATTCATTATGCTACCCATGCCACTATCTACTGCTGCTGAGAGTTCATCTGCAAGTACTGCTGCCCCATTTCCACTTAGATGAAGCTCATCCTTCATGTACATATCAGCCTTCCCAACAAAACTTCCCCACAAACCCAACTTCCTCTTCCCTACATAGCTTCTTTCTCGACTAGCATGTTAATTAACATCCCCCGGCAATTTCGATATCTGTGACCCCTCCTTCCTATTACTGGTAAAATCCATGACAGCATTACCTGCTCAACAAGCGCCTGCTTTGGTGTTCTGACCAACTGCCTGTATTTCCTAACTATTGTACCCTCCCTCTCTACGCTATTTGTCCCTACGTGTACTAAAACAGATCCATCCTTGTCCGAACCCACAATGTTTTCTGCCCTCTCAGTTATCGCCTCTATTTTGGCCCCAGGCAAGCAAACCACCACGTCATCTCCCTTGTTTAAGACTCTGTCAGTCTTCCTAACTATTGAGTCCCTCACAAATACCCTCGCTCTCTTCCTCACCCCCGCCCCTCTATCACTGCCTCAAAATAGCTCTTCCGTTGGATCCCTTCCATCACATTCTGTCCTGCAGCCTTGTCACCTGGCAGACTGTTATCAGTCTCTCTCTCTCACCCATCAATCTGTCACCTTTCCCTCCCATCTCCTGGCTAATTTGCGCTCCCATCGCCTTCCCTCCTCACACCTTCCCTCCCGTCTCCCTCACTCCCATCGCCTTCACTCTCGTCTCCTTCCATCCCATCTCCTTCGCTCCTGTCTCCCCCACTCCCCTCTCCTTCGCTCCAGTTGTCTTCCCACCCATTTCTTTCCTTCCCGTCTCCTTTCATCATATCTCATATCTACGACTTGTCACCTTAATTCGTCTCAGCCTCCTCACAGGCTGAGGTGAGCTCTCCCTAGCATCTCTCATCGTCTTCCCCCACTTTATCATCTACTGTCCCCCCACCGGAACCACTGGCACAACCCACCTGTTCCCTTCCCACCACTGCCACAACGAGCAGCCTCAGCTGTTCCAACTCCACCTCTAGTTCCGTCATCTTCACACATCCCCTACACTCAGAAATAAAACTATCTGCCTGGACCTCAGGACTTCTGAAGTCCACCCAGTTGCTGCAACTGCCACATATTAAATGCCCGGTGGCCTATACCTGCCTTCTGCATGGCGCCATCACAGAATTTAGTATTAATATGATTGCTATGTTAGACTTGAATAAGGCTGTTTTTGTGTTCAAAAGAACACTTTAGGCTGGGTTATTTAGGATTTAATTTAATACTGACAATAATATATTGACAATAATATATTAAATATGCCTGCCACCTAGCGAATATGGAGAACACTGTGTAAACAAAACAAAATAGCACTGCTCTAAGTACACTACAGCTAAGAGGAAAACAGAACAACAGAATAAAATCATAAATGAGAGAAAAATGATTAACACTTTTTTATTGATTAAATTGTCATTTTTTCAATGTGTTTGTGTGTGTGTGTGCGTGCGTACATGCACGCAAGTATAAGTAAAAAAATGCTTATATTAGATAGACCCATGTTAGTTGAATGTTGACGAAATGACTCAACACTGAGACATATCACTAACAAATTAATTAATAAGACAATCGTCACTTACATGTGCCAAGAACAAAGATGAATCTGAGGACGAGTTCTCCATTCCTGCTGCTCCAGCTCTCCTCCGGGAGTCTGCACTGGGCCAGAGGCCACAGGATCTGGATCGGCACGTAGAACTGGATTCCATACGTGATGAAGATCGCAATGGCAAATGCAATCTTCACGAGCAAGAACAGCCTGTGCAAAATACAACATGCTTTGAAATATGGTACGTTCAACTAAATGTACAGTAAGAAATCTCAGTTGAGTAATGTCATTTCTGTGAATTATTTAGCCAGAGAAGTTTTTATTCTCCTTGTATAAGTCACCTTTCCCAATAAAGGTGTCCACTCATTAGCACTACTCTTCACCCCTTGGCCAACCTGTTCATTCCAACACCAACTCGACTGTATCCCACACCATCTGTATTTAATATACATGGCTTTGAGTACGTTTTGTTTGATTGTATCTAGTGAAATTTTTTCATGCAAGTGTTTTCGTGTTGGGTAATGCTTACTACTAAGAAAAATGTGCTCACTTGAATTCGATTATTGTACTATTTTCAGTACATAACCTTATTTCATCATCATATTTTAGTATTATTAAAATTAGTAATTGTCTTGCAATAGATTTTTAAGTAAATGTCTTCATAAACAAAAGTAATGATAAAAAATTCTTGCATAATCAATTAGTATAAAATACATCATAAGTTTTTTGTTCCACGATAAATTATATCTCACGAAAGCCATTTTGACCTTCTGGTGTCATTATTACATGAACCTCTATTATCACTCACCATGCATCTGTGGGCAGGTTCAAGGTGATAGTGCCCTCTATCTTGTCCTGATACATGATGTAACCATAGAAACCAAGAGTCATGTACATGACGACAACAAGGACCATCCCAGCCGTTAGGACGCCCGTCCATCCTCTAAAGTCTTCCCGATGTTTCATCTTGTTTTCAATTGGTAACACCTAAAAGTTAAAACAGGGGTCAACGTTTCCTATAATATGTGCATAAATATTGTTATTTGTGGTAAGTCGTATCCTGATAAGAAATAAAACAACAGGGCGTCTCACTGGAAGTTTGTAACGTGAAAACAACAAGTTGGGAGATCACCAGGATGTAAACTTTATTTTTCTACATTGAATGAAATGGCAACTGGATAATTTCTTGTAACAAATATCTCAATAAATATGCACTTTATATAGTGACTAATGCATATATTTAATATATATTTGAACTAATATTTTAACTAATTTTAACCAAGTTAGCACCTTTAAGCAGGTTTTACCCAGCACATTATAAATGTCTAATTTATTTTATATATATATATATATATATATATATATATATATATATATATATATATATAATTACACAATAAATAAAAAATTGCCACTTTAATAAATAATAAAATAATAATAAATATGCACTCACAACTCCAATGCCCTCGAAGGCATACAATGCAATTCCAAAGTAGAGCGGGAGCGTCTTCCAGCCCCCAAAAGCTGGGGGGTATTGTTTGGGGGGAAGACCACGCACACAATGCTGGACAATGATGATGAGTCCAGTCAAGACAAGGACATTGGCCAGCAGGGAGAAGGGAGCAAGATGTTTGAGGTTGCGGATAAACATGAAGGGAAGGAGAAGCAGGACCATGAAGAACATATACAGCGGCAGACTGAGCTCCACCGATGTCAAGTCATCCACCATCTGTAGAAAGACATGGTGTGATGGTTGTTATTCATTGACATACCAGTATATAATATTACTTACAATTTTATCATTAATTAATCATTTAAATTTCTTTGGGCTTTTTATGAATATTGCACTTTGTGAGAATGTTTTAGTGGCATAGTTTGTATGAACAAATTGAGTTATGTTGATGTGAATTCATCCACCATCTACAGAGACACAAAATGGTGGGAGTGGAATATCTTACATAACAAAACCTGGCAGTTAATAAAATGAATGTCTCTATTTTTTTCTTGAGCTTAAATTTTTTGTTCATCGACATTTATTTTATATATTACTGATTTTATCATTAGTTAATCATGTACAGTTTTTGAGCTTTTAAGGATATTGTTCTCTGTAAGAATGTTGTATTATAATTATTATTCAATTTAATGTGTTTTTGTATGGAGCTTAGATATTTTAGCACATTCCATATGCATAAGTTAAACAAATTATTATTACAATAATACATATTTCAAATTTGTGCTCAGTCTAACATTAATTAATTCACAAAATATATTTATAACTGTAGCAAGCAATTCGTTACAGAAACAGGTACTGTGTAAGGTCTGTTTTGCATAAAAATCATACATATTTAAACTGTATTAAGCTTACCCTTACCCTTACCATTACCCTTACCCTTACCCTTACCATTACCTGTTTGATTGTCTTTGATACAAAGAGTATGTAGACGATGCAGAAGCCAAATTGTGTTATGCAGAGAAACACGTTGAGTATAACCCTACAAGAACACAATAATAATAGTAACTTTTATTTATAAAAAACAATAATAACAGTAACTTTTATTTATAAAAAACAATAATAACAGTAACTTTTATTTATAAAAACCACTGTATATCCGGAATAACAATTCTGATCAGAGACGCATCGAATACAGCGTTGCTAAAATATAATCAAAATAATAAAATGCAAACACTTTTACACTATTCAACATTGTGATTAGCTGGTCAGTGCATAAAACACAACATTAAAAAGGATAGCATATCCTAATAACATGCCACCTTTTATATAATATACTTCTGTATTTATGAATGTATTTCCAGTTACAATCAGTTGTGAACGACAGGGACACACAAACTTTCTAGTTCTGATTCTGGTACCATTACGCTGTAAGAAGCAACTATTGGCTATGATCAATGATGGTCTCTTGTAGAGCCAAATGGGAAGGTGTTTTATAGATTAAGACCACTGAGTCCACAACAGGCTTTTTTATGTCCCCGTGTTGTATTCCCTATTTTACTTCCCCTGGAATAGGCACCAGGTAGAAGGGACCAACAGCGTTTATTGTTTCTTCCGGAAAACACATGCAAAATGGGGTGAACGAAATTGCCTAAGCTTCAAAACAGATGCTCGGACTTGAACCCTAGTCCTCTTGATTGATAGTCCAGCACTTTAATGGCTGACCTACAGCAGGAGACAGTTGCATAACTTTACTGCTGGACATTATTTCAAGTTTGGTGGGACGATTAGTTGTATAGTGGTGTTCCCCACCACATTCGTCTTACTCAGTTCATGCTAATGCTATGGACTGTGTTTAGTGACCACTGATGTAATCTTTCAAAGAGGTAGTTATTAAAACAGGCAAATGGCTTCACGCAGTCAACAAAACAAGTCCAAAACAGAAAAGGCCAAGTGAATGACGTTTATTATGTGGATTAAAGTGTAAGCCTTATCTGGCACACTTTAACTTTAAACATTCATCATACAAAAATACATACACCTGGCCCATACAAAGTCTCTGCTGATATCAAGTTCCTAGAACCCACATTTCATTTATTACTGCAGCAATATTTAGTTTTTTCTATGTTGTGATGAGTTCTGCTTAGTCTTACCTACTGAGACCGGCAAATTTCTGCAATGGCTTCGGACCTATTTTAAATGCCTGTTCAGCCACGTCACTGTAGCTCATGGTTTCTCGACCCGTCCTGCCGTCAAACATATGTTATTAACATGCACATAAATCGACCCTACTAAACAGAGAGCAACACACATTATTATTTTATTCTGTAAGTATGTCAGATGCCTGGAACGAATACAGGGAATGTGTAAATTGGTAGAAGCTGAAAATGAGATTTTTGAGAAACTGGGTTACTCTCTTGGTGATTCTAAGAATAGGATGGACAGGAAGGAAAAGTGACAAGGGATGCTCAAGACGGAAAAGGCATAATTTGGATAGGAAGTGAAAAGTGAAGAACTTCTCAAGCGGGCTATTGAAAGAGGATTGCAAAGAAATCGACCCAGGGATGAAACTACGTGCATATTGGGCATATTGAGAAGGAAACATACAAAGAACTTACGTAAAGAGCAGAAGATCTGGACAGAAATGACGTGATGTGTAGATGATCTGACTGATGCTAGGTTAATAATATTTGTCGTACGTGACTGAATGCTGTATAATACTGACAAAATTAGGGACAGTTCCAAACAACTCAGATGCATTACTGTAACTCGATCAAAATAATAGTTGTAGTTTGCAATAACAATAAATGCACAGGTATATTACACAAACCAACGGAAGGGTCACATGTGCCAATTCTTTGAGCTAACAATCACCATCACCTAGGAAAAGGACAACATAGAGCAGCAATTATCAGAGATCAGGTGTACTGAGGAGGCTGCTTTTGTCATTGTCAGGTATATGTATATATATATATATATATATATATATATATATATATATATATATATATATATATATATATATATATATATATATATATATATATATGTGTGCTATAGCACATTTCATGGGATCAGGTGTGGTAACTGAATATCACCAGGTCTGCAGATAAACAGAAAGTAGCATTTAACAACAAGTGCTTAACAGCAGATTCTTTGAATGCTTCAGCCCCAGTGACACAGGCAAAAAAATGCAATAAACATCTACAAGAACCACAAGGCATGGCCATCATGTCCACACAATGTCAGAGATAATGTTGAACCAACACCAACAAAAACTGCATTTAACTGGACATTTGAAAATGCACAAGACAGTCACAATCATGTGCTACCGAATCAAAAACATCAGGCAAGTTAGTAGTATTAGACAGAGACTCCACGCAACATTCTGTGGTGAATTCTTGTGTAAAAACATGGACAAGAAACCTGCTTCTTTGCTCCAGCATGCATTTGTAGTTACAGAAGCAGTCGTCAGCAGATAGATGGATTAATCAGACAAAGCAACTATAGGATTTTGTCATCATAGTCCACTGTTGAATTAGTACTGCAGGTCTTACTTGTGTGGCAAAAAAATGCATAGTGTGTTGGGCAACAGACCAAGTAAGATACTGAATAAAGCAACCAGTTTGAACACAGGTTAGCATGGAAATGGATGGAATGTGACATTGTATCAGGGTAGACAGAAGCTTGCTGATGATGATCATCATGCACATAAGGGGCATCCAAACATTCTGGCATTGGACATTTCAGACATTTTGGTCCAAACATTTTGACCCTGAATGTATAGGTTTTATGGGGTTAGAGCACCCTTTTGTTTGCAACATTTCCCACTACAGTCTTGCTCATTAGCATGGTTCTGGCCCAGTTCTGGTGGTCACTATATTGGAGGCGCACTCAATTTGCAGGTGACCGTTCAGAAGTGATGAGAAAGCTGGTTACTCGAGAACCAAAGCACGGACAGAGAAGACCAGGGAGACCACGGGTATCAGGGAGACCATGCCTAACATATCCAACACTACTGAATTCAGGATAGCAGTTACTGAACTTGCAGGACAAACAAATGGAGAAGTATCATGGCTGCCATCTGTGGAACCCGCCCTCTGGATGACTAGATGATGATGATGGACCAGAACTGGCCAATGAGCAATTAGCACTGGGTAACTTCAGGGGGAAAAATATCCAACGCCAAAATGTCAGTGATTCCACAGAAATATAGTGCACTGCACATGTCAAACCTGGGCTCCTTTCACTTGCCAGACACAAATACAGTGATTGAGACCCACGAAGCAGACAGTCCAGGTCAAGACGTCGATGACCGACCGACAAAGGCGCAAGGCCAGCTGTTGAAGACGATGAGACCACAAAAGAAAATATGAAAGTTCTTGCAACACCTGCTGCAACACTTCATGTGTAGAACAATATAACATTTTTATCACATATTACAATACACAATCCATCGGTTAATAATATAAGGCATTGAAGTGGAACAAAGGTTATGCTTTTGGGGCAATGCACCTAAAACAGTTCTGGTCAAATATAATTTTTCTTGGCGGCTGACATGTCGACCCAAAGCGGCCAATAAGCGCCTGGCAGTTTGTGGAAATTAATGCAGTTGGACTTCAGCAGCAATGCATTAAGTGCCTTTGACTGAGAATGAAGGGCCGATGGGCATACACCAAAACAATGCAAACTCTCAATCGAGAGAGCTACCAAGTCAGTATGGGAGAAGTTTAGTAAACAAAGGCTAAAATATGTTGCATAAGTTGAGTTTAGATGCAAAACTGCATGGCCATATCCTATTGGCAAGTAGAGGAATAGGTGTCTACAAATAGATTTTTCATTTGGCAGGCTACTATTGCCAGCCCACGAAATTAAGATGCTGTGTGTTCAACAAGGTTTTCCTAGTAAATCACAGGCATGATATTCTTGATTGTGGTTGCAAATGGTTATGTTTTTTAATTGGCAGAGGTGCATAGGCCCAAAACCATGACTGTTGTTTCGCTGTAAAGCCAGATCTTCCAAGTAACCCAATATGGCGGGAGACCTCCCACTGTTGGGTCATTTTTCAAAAATGTCCCGGTTCTTCTGCTTTAAAAAAGTTCCCACTTTTGTCGCATTTGATTTTACAACTTTTTCCATTGATTTTCAGTGTTTTTGGCTTGATTAATTAAGTTTATTTACACACGACTGATTGATATAATTTAATCAATTATGGATATAAATAAACTTAATAAATCCAAAAAACTGAAAATCATTTCACCTACAAAAGTTCATGTTTTTTGCGGGATGTAGAAACTTACCAGAGCTCGATGGTTTGTTATTTGGGTAAGTCTTGTGGGAGCACGAATGGAAAACTATTCATTAAACCTCCTTGAAAACAACTTTCCACAATGAGATCCCATGCAGGTGGAGAACCCCGCTATATTTGTTTTTGCCAACTTGGAAGATCTGTAAAACTGTATTCTCAACTAGATGTTTCGATCATGTTGCCTTAGGCACATTTTGCGAAAAATCTAACCTATCTAGTATGGGAAATGTCAGCACATTGAGGTTTTGGCTGTGATTAGTGACATATGATCAGTGTTTCACAACTAAACAACAGCTTCTGAGTAGTACTGGTCAACTGACTACAGCTACTGGTCAACTGACTACAGCCACTGGTCAACTGACTGCAGCTACTGGTCAACTGGCTACAGCTACTGGCCAACTGACTACAGCTACTGGTCAACTGACTACAGCTACTGGTCAACTGACTACAGCCACTGGTCATTTGACTACAGCTACTGGTCAACTGGCTACAGCTACTGGCCAACTGACTACAGCTACTGATCAACTGACTACAGCCACTGGTCATTTGACTACAGCTACTGGTCAACTGGCTACAGCTACTGGCCAACTGACTACAGCTACTGATCAACTGACTACAGCCACTGGTCAATTGATTACAGCTACTGGTCAACTGGCTACAGCTACTGGCCAACTGACTACAGCTACTGGTCAACTGACTACAGCTACTGGTCAACTGACTACAGCCACTGGTCATTTGACTACAGCTACTGGTCAACTGGCTACAGCTACTGGCCAACTGACTACAGCTACTGATCAACTGACTACAGCCACTGGTCAATTGACTACAGCTACTGGTCAACTGGCTACAGCTATTGGTCAACTGACTACAGTTACTGGTCAATTGACTACAGCTACTGGTCAACTGACTACAGCTACTGGCCAACTGACTACAGCTACTGGCCAACTGACTACAGCTACTGGTCAACTGACTACAGCCACTGGTCAATTGACTACAGCTACTGGTCAACTGGCTACAGCTATTGGTCAACTGACTACAGTTACTGGTCAATTGACTACAGCCACTGGTCAATTGACTACAGCTAGTGGCCAACTGGCTACAACTCCTTACTACTGGCCAATTGGTTACAGCTACTGCCTACAGCTACTGGCCACAGCTACTGGCCAATTGATTATAGCTACTGACCAACTGAGTACAGCTACCGGCCAATTGACTACAGCAAATTGGCTACATCTTTAATTGACTGAATTGTAATAGGCACAAGGTTAATCAAATGTTGTAAATGGTGCAAAAGATCAAGCCCAATGAGTAGACCTCGTGATGACCACCTATTGTATCCCAGTATCTTAAATTTAATCATTTATCATCATACTTTTAGGTTCACGAATACATCATGGTTACAAATACAATCATATGTGAGTAAATGTCATGGAAAAAGGTGGGAGATTTTTTTTTTAAACCCTCTGCCCCTCCAGAAAATATTAGATTGACAGATCCATAAACCATCTAATAAAAATGAAGTTAAATAAACATGTTTATTATTTGTAGATGTATAACTAAGTCTTACCTGGCACAAAGACACATGGCACAGTTGACAAGCATGTGCATGCAGTAGCCATTGAAAATACCCAGAATGCCAAGGGAAATAAATCCAACCTGAAATCAGAGTTTTTAATACAGTTAATCACACTAGCTGATTGCATGTCTCTTTTATATTCACAAGTTAACTAATTACTGAAATTTTGACAGGAGCAATATTCTTTGGCATCTGACCATTCCATATCAATGTTTGACTCCACAAAAAGAGCAGATAAGCAGTGATGTCAGTGTGCGAAAAACACATTTCTGTCAGTTATAAAATGCTGACCACAACAATATTAGAGACAGTGACAAACATTGGATTATCACATTATTGATACTAAGTAATATAATTTGTTCAAACATAACATATTCTATAATAAGATAACTAATACATAATATTCTGTTATATTATATATATCAGCACTACAAATTTACACATAAAAATAAAAGTTTGATATTGGATAAAAACTTTGAAAAAATGTATTGTTCTGTACAAATCCCAGCAAGTATTTAACTAGCCCACAATATAAAGTTATGTATGTCCCAGTGACATCCATACCCACAATCCAGAGTACTTGAGGGCTGCTGGTATGGCAAGGATCCCTGTGCCTAGCATTCCTTTCATGAAGTTCATCATGCTTTCAATGTTGCTGAAACAATTCGAACAAGTCAGAAATAATGTTTAGAGTGGGAAATACCCCTTTTCCCTCGGTCCCACTTTTTCGATGAAAAGTCCCACTTTTTTGTTTTCAAAATAAAAAAATTATGATTTTGTTTTCAAAATAAAAAATCATAAAAAAGTCAACATATTTGTTGCCGTTATAGGCACATTTTATTTTTTGCATCTCAAGTAATTTCATCAATTTTTTGTGCATGTGTTCACATGAAATAACACATTAAAAAAAGATAAAAATTTAACGGAGGAGGACGGGAGGACGGAGGAAGATGGCGGGAGGAAAGAGGAGGGCAGACCTATGGTCATCACACTTTTATTATTTCAGAAACAGTTCCACCTCATCGTAAGTAATGTTAATAAAGCTTTGAATGTTGCTGAAAGTCCAAAGTAATATTCATCACGTTTCCCATTTAAAAAAGACCATTAATATTTTAGAAACAGTCCCACCAAGTTATAAACTTTATTATGATATATTACTGGTCCCACAGAGATGTCTAGTTATGGAGTCTCAATAAGCCAATGGCTTTGTTGGGCCGTCTGTAATGTGTTGTTTTGTTGTGCCGTCTGTAATGTGTTGTTTTGTTGTGCCGTCTGTAATGTGTTGCTTTGTTGTGCCGTCTGTAACATGTTACTTTGTTGTGCCGCCTGTAACGTGTTGCTTTGTTGTGCCATCTGTAACGTGTTGCTTTGTTGTGCCGTCTGTAACGTGTTGCTTTGTTGTGCCGTCTGTAACATGTTACTTTGTTGTGCCGTCTGTAACGTGTTGCTTTGTTGTGCCGTCTGTAATGTGTTGCTTTGTTGTGCCGTCTGTAATGTGTTGCTTTGTTGTGCCGTCTGTAACATGTTACTTTGTTGTGCCGCCTGTAACGTGTTGCTTTGTTGTGCCATCTGGAACGTGTTGCTTTGTTGTGCCGTCTGTAACGTGTTGCTTTGTTGTGCCATCTGTAACATGTTACTTTGTTGTGCCATCTGTAATGTGTTGCTTTGTTGTGCCGTCTGTAATGTGTTGCTTTGTTGTGCCGTCTGTAATGTGTTGCTTTGTTGTGCCTGGAACATGTTGCTTTGGATGGTGATTTAATTAGATACTGGAAAGCTTTTGTGTGTGAAAGTGTCCAATTTAATTGTTGTATATGTGGACAGATTATGAACTCTCCTACTCACATCATTATTTGTTTGACAGCCAATATTAGCTAAAAACCAGTCACATAATTTTAAAATAAAATCACTAAAACCAGCTAAATTGCATAATTTTTTAGGCATTACATTCGGGTGAAACATTTCTGGAAGTCTAACTGTGATCTGACCTCTATTTCTGGAATAGTTCTAACAACTCGTCTAGTTCTTAGTATTATGGAACATTCTGATGAGTCATCAACTCCATCCTGTTTATCTAAAGCAATTTATGATTCATTGTACACGTATTAACTTTCACTTTCATTATTGCTAAAACATATCAATGCAGTGATATGTTACAGCAGGCCAAAACAAGTTTTCATAATACTCAATAGATATCTGAACATATCTATGTATGTATATTCTACAAAATTTCTGAAACCATTGCACATATAACTGCAGAAGTAAGCTTAATTTTCCGCCACAAAATTAATCCTATATATCAATAATATATGAGCCGGAATTTTAATGATTATGTTTTTAAAATATTGATAAATAATACAGTGTCACATATCAGAGCATGAGATTAAAGATGATAAAATATATATGCATGAATGTGCATGTTTATATAGATATGTGGTGATTAATTAATAAAATCTGTGCATGCCATACAGATATTCTAACGCAATTCCCAATATTTTTTAATTGAGTTTTTTCTAAAAAGAATTACAAACTTGAACCTGTAAGCTTTCAGACCAGAATTCCCAACTTTTATCACATGCACTACACAATTTCATTTGTTTTTACTGCAAGTCAGAGCTGCACTCACGTGGTTGAGTGCTGAATGAAGGAACCTGAATCGGTCAATAATTTGACATCATCATCAGAGCAGTCCACACTACTGTCCTGGGGAAAGTGCGGGTACACAGAGTTCTCATTGCTGGTCTCGTAGTCGGAGTTAACATTTTTGACTGTTTCCCTGGGGGAGGAATTCTGCTGATATATCTCCCTCTCCCTGCCCAGAGGGGTGTAGTTGTTGCTTTCTGTGCCCGGAAGAAGTGGAGAATGTTCTGACGCCATGTCGTTGTTGTCAGCGCTCTTCTGTGGGGTTTTAGCTATAAAGAAACATTGATGATGTGGTTTAGAAACAAAAATGCTGTGGCTTTTAGTCAATATTCTGTTATTATTATGACCAGTGTGTCAAGACGAAGCCATAGAAAATGTCACCTTCACCAATTACAGGGTTGGCATGTTTTTTTCTGCATGGTGAAACAACAGTGCAAAAAAGTCCTGGAAGAATTAGGTTTCTTTTGCATAAAAGGAAGAAACTGACATAAACCCACAATTGATAACATGATCTACAAAACTTGATTATTAATACAAGTACGGAACTGCTAAGATGTAAGGGACTATGATGAGAACTGTTAAAAGAAACTGGAATGTACTTAGTTTCTTCCACTGTCCAGGAAGAAACCCAACCTGGATCAACGTTAAACTGACATGGTACAAGAAGACAAAACTGATAGAGGTCATAAACATGAGACAGAAAAACTGCTGAAAAAATGTTGGACTTTCAATAAGCCAATGGCTTCGTTGTTCACTTGAAATCTGAACCTTATGTTAGCATGTGCAGGTAATAAACATAAACGACCCTCCCTTGGATGGACTCTGGACACGTTACAGAACATTCAAAGGGCATATAGGTCTTTAGCCCAAGATAGGAGATGTTTGGTAACAGACAGTCTACCAGACGCTGTGTCTACAATATTAGTGTTGTATATTTGAGTTGGCAGCGAAGTCACAAATGCAAGCAAAGTGTTACATAAGTTACAGAACCATTTTCAAACCAATATGTCAGAATTTACAAAGATGACAACATGCACTCAACTGCAGACAGCAATAATTAGCATACCCTTTTTTATTTCCACATTCAAATTGGCATACATTACATGAAATATACAAACTATCTAGCACGCCGAACCCAAATTAAGACACAACTGCCCAGCCAGTGCTCTGCACCCTTTCTGCTTTGTATGTGCAGTAAGTGTGTACACATATACCCGGTGACACATATAGTGCGTGCATGCAGATGATCAACAAATCATCAATAACCCAGGTGCTAAATGCCAGGGTATTATTCCGTACAAAGTAATGATACATCCTTATTTTATTTGAAAGTAATAGCTAGGTCTCTTCTCCCAACTATCTCATCTTTAGGCATACAGCTACCTTTAATCTTTGATGATTTCAAGCTTGATGGAATGAGCATGGTTTAAGAAAACTGCACTTGAACATTCCAAGACCAAGACATATTTTATGACTTTGCACAGACTATATGAGAGAGAGCTGAACTAACAGCTACCATGTCTGGTATGCTGGACATATAGCTGATTCATACAGTGTCTGACAATGACAGAACTTTAGATGCTGCTATATTTTACCGGCAGGTACAACAAGCCTCCTGGTGCCAACATTTGAACAACGCCAATACATTTACTAAATTACTACTCTTTTCTCTACCGAAGACGTTCAATGTATACATACTTACAAATATACAAATTTAAGACATGTATATCTCATGTGTTATCCACAAGGCTCCTTACCTCTTCTGCCAGCTCGAGCCACACAAACTTTTGCCATGTAACAAAAACCTCCACAACATTGAAAGGAATTACCCATTGAAAGGAATTACCCAACATCCTGTTTCATTTACCCAGTGGCTCCAAACTCATGACCGGGTAATGGTGTGAAATTGCACTAACCCAACTCTGGTAGACAAAACAGGGCAAATGACATATTTTTGCCATCTTTGCCCGTATTCTCAGTAACAGTCACAAGACATTTGGTCACATAATGTAGAGCATGACATTTGGTCACAAAAATGGTTAAATAAAAAACAATTCAATTGTTAGCACATCTATATTTTTTTCAAGATTACTCAGAATTAATTTGTATGAAGAAGTGCTAGAATATTTGTTTAAAATAATAAATAAATTTAGTGCATAACATTTCCTAGTCAGAATATGCAAGTTATTAAAAGGCAATAGTGCATGCAGACTTGACATATGAGTTAGCATGGAAAGATCAATTATCTGTTTATATGCGGACCTGTCAATCGTCTGTTTATACGCGGACCTGTCAATCATCATCAAGTTAGTCACTTCAAAAGTTCCTTTTCATGGTCGTCAGTTTTTGATTAAAATTGCACCAAAATTAAGGTGAAATACATCGATTAGATGACATAGGTGTATTTATATTGCAAGTTTAGCAGAAAAGGCTACATAAGATAAACATCTTGATGTTCAAAATGTTGTTTAGAGGTCTTAGTTAGTTTGTGTATTTAATATTTTCCCGCTACGCAAATGCAGTGTCATTTTTGAGCACCCCAAATTTGTGCAATTTTGTCCAATCTTGATTCTTGGAGTTGGACAGTGAGATCGATTTTACCAAAACCAAAATCATTACTTATTTACATTTCTATGAACTGAATTCTTTACAAAACCAATACAATATGTTTGATATTTGTTTTGCAAAACAAATTTTATTAATGATTTTTTATATAATCATTAATAAAATTTGTTTTGCAAAACAAATATCACACATATTGTATTGGTTTTGTAATGAATTCATTTTCTTGTTACTGCATCAAGTAGTATTTTTGGACATAATGTATATTGCATGTACTCTTTTGTCTGAAATAAAAAATTGTTTGATTGATGTTGATTAAACTGGTTGGGCCAGCCAGTGCTAAGTTACTAGAATAATGAAATTATTATGTAATTGTTTAATGATTGAAACAATCAAAGGAAAAAACTCTGTGCAAAAGATATATTCTAAATCACTAGTTAACAATTTCATCGATTCAGTGCAATCAGATTCTTAGAAAGTGTGGTTTTTATTAAAATACTTAATTTTACTTACAACTACACTACTAAGTTAGTTTTTCACATTATCTATACATGTAGATTTTCACAGGAAGACCAAAAAATAATTTCACAAGATAATTTATTAGACAAAATCTATGTGACACAAGAAATGTCAAGTTCATTAAAAAATGTTCAGTTAACATTGTACTAACTATAAGTAAAATATATTTGTGTGTGCCCAATTTTACTTTTACTGTAGTTACACACACCCAATATTTTTTTATAAATAATACACGTTACTAATATATACTATATTGGTTGAGATGTAGGTTGCATATATATGATATAGGACTGTTTTTTTATTCCAAGATATACGAGACAGTTAACTGTGAATATTGCTACACTCAGCATACAGTGTACTATGAACATATTACATTGACACATTTCTCCGGCACGGATTTATGAAACAGTGAACCGGGTTGGGTTTCTGACAGTCAGAAAGGTATTTTTGACTAGACAATGTCAGAAAATGTCAGAAATTACTTTCTGACATAAGAAACTGTCAGTATCTAATCTCTCTTATGGATTTATGTATGATGTTGCTAGTTACATGGCTTACAGTAGTCTAGCTCCGAGTCAAAGTTGCTAATATATTCACAATTTACCATTTCATTCAATCTGACAATCTCTACACAACAATGATAACAGTTCGCTGTTATCAGCACTTTATGCATGTACCTACAATTTATCTTAACATCCATCTCGAAGTTGCTAACATAATTTTTCACAATCTATCAATACATCTGTATTGCTTAATCTTAACTCCAAGAACTCCACAAAGAAAGCCTTGCCTGGCCTTTTATTGTTTTTCCAATTGTCACTGACACCTGTCCACAGTCCTAACTCAGTTCATTGATGTCCTCTCCAGTGTTATTGCTGGTATGCACTTACAACTCAGCCAGTTTCTTTCATGATTTCCCAATTGTGACTGACACTTATCCTGTTGTTTTAAAAGCTAGCTGCCTAGTGAAACCATGGTGCCACAATTATTTCTGTAATCATCACTATGTGGTAATGAATCAAGCAAATTTGTGCACAAAATAATACACAGAGTAAAAGTTGTATTAGCATATGAATGCATTAATATGTTGATTTTAAATTACAGTCTACACATTAAATAATTTTTTTTTAGTTTCTGATGCTTTTATAGAGGGAATAATGTACAATCTTGCAGCAGACATCCATTCGACATGAGAAATGTCAGGTTCAACAGTGAAAAATTTATTAAATCATGTGTTCTTTATATGTAATGTTATTTTGCAGGGAAAAAAAGCCCTGGCTCTGCAAAAAATTATACAAATATCTTCATAATCATTGAAGTTATGGCTTTTCGTTGAAATGTGTTGGTATGTTGGCTTGATAATTAGCCATTGTTGACTTATTAACTGAGCTGCTATTAATGATAATGACTGTAGTGTATATTTATGACCCTACTTAATGTTTTTTGAAACCCTGAACAAATATCTTCATAATGATTGAAGTTATGGCCTTTTATCAAAATGTGTTGTTATGCTGACTTCACACACTAATTAGCCAATATTTACTTATTAAATGCTTTAACTGAGTTACTATGAATGATACATGACTGGATTATGTTTGCGACTGTAATTAATGTGCTTGCAAATCCTGCTAAAAATGTATTAAAATATATGTACAAATAAAACAGTTATACCATTTTAATCATACATTTATATGTACAGAAAAAAATTTGACTCTTTTAGTTTTGCATGTACAGTGTATACGAGATACAAAGAATTTCTGAACTTTCACTGTATTAACATTGCAATGTCTTTGTATCTAATAAAGATATATTAATAAAAAATTATGTGTTCTTTAACTTAAAATCAATTGTCAATGTTCTAACATGGTATATACTTTTTAAGGGCCTAATGCCAGTGATGGCTAATCAACTTATCAAGTCAATATTCAAGTTCAGTGACAGTGTCAGTGAACCAGTTCAGTGACCCTAACATCGTCTGGACATTGCCAATAGATTTTACCGTGGTAATGTCAGATGATGTAATCATTTGTAGCGAATGTAAAAGTAAGTCAAATACTTACCAGAAATGTAGATTTAAGTCATTCCGACACAAAGAGAAAGTACTGCAACCCACCCACAGTGTTTACAAAAGCAGAACCGGTCACATGACGATCAGCGGGATCCCACGATCAGCTGGCAGGAAGACGTGCACAAGACATTGCATATGTAACATCAAGCCCTGAAAACATTAGAACAACGCTTAAGTTGTGCGGCAACTCACCACCAAAATGAAGCGCTATGGTGCTTGGGATATTTATTTAAATTATAGAACAACCTGATATTTGTTTACATATGTTATCATATTTTCGTATGAAGTGAACGACAAGCGCAGGGCTCAAAATACCGTCGTGTTGACGTCATCATTGGACCTCCAGTCAAACAGCAATGGCCGACGACAAGCTACCGTCCGACTACGACGCGATTGTTTTGGGTACTGGTAAGTAAATGGTGTCGTTAGCGCGCCGCTAGACAACTAGTTTACGTTTCGGTCATCCTTATATAAACGACTCTCTTGTAGAAACAGTTCAGTTAAATCCGGTATTACTAGTAGAAGGCGTTTGTTGACACAAATGACGGTCTCGATAGCTGCGGAGTGCGCCATCCGTGTCTCGAAGACACCAGGCATAATTGTGATAATGTAGTAGTTACAGTAAGCATTAAAAAGTGTTCCAGCTGGTAGACCCATAGGTTCCAAGTCTCCTGTTTTTGGAAGGAAATCTCCATCATTTTTTGCCAATTTTAATTCTCCTTCATTTTCAAATCTATAGAAAATAATTCACATTTTATATAAAAAGTGGCTACACAGTGTCAATTGACAATGGCAATGCATAACATGGCATCCTTCTAATTCCTCCGAATTCTTTAACTTGGCATCTCTGTAGTTGTGGTTATAATAAAAGCACAGGAAATGTTGAGCTATTTAAACAAGTACATTTTTCCTTTTCCATTTCTTTCATCATAAACCTTTATGCTTCACAAACGTAATCACCTGTCACTCATCATGGAGACTTCGAGTCAAATCATACTTATTTCAAGGCTTTTATTACAAAAACCATTTGTGCCATGTTTATGATGACCATCATTTTGTTAAGAAATTATAACCACAATTTGGAAAAAATAACATGCATCTCAGCCATCCAGCAAGGTCATTTTAGGCATATTCTTTTTGACGTCCGTGGAGCTACCGGAAGCTGAGAATGTGGAGAGAGTCAAATAGAATAAACTTCAGAGAGGGTAGCAACCACCTTGTTATCACCCATAAACAACACAGACACAGAATGAGTAACCATGTCAATTGTTAGCAATTTTTCCTTCAGCGATGATGATGACAGCATTAAATATACATCACTGTGTTGTCACATGTACAAACAAACAAAAAACTACATATATAATTTCATATTTTGTACAAATGCCACTTCCCTTCATTGATTAAAGTCATGTGACCAGAACCTCTCTGCTCGCAACATGCCCCGCAGGCAGCGAGACTGTAGCGGTCCGGACACCCTCTCCAGTCTGTTCTATTTAGCGCTGAGAGACCAATTGACCTCTCCGTTTCAAATAGAATAGCAAATTTTGCTCCACGGACAGGTCAGAGAGACAAAACGAATATGCCTGAAGACATGGCACAATGTCATGAAAACATGGCATAAAAGTCACATGTTAGCATGACCTGTGTATAAAAATGTGCCTTGTGACTGACATATAGTTAAAGTCAATCTGACAATCTACACAACAATTTAGCTGTTGTCAGCACTTTATGCATACAATTTACCTTATATCAAAGTTGCTGATATAATTTATAAATTTTGCCAGTTCAGTCACATCATGTCTGTTATCCAGCAATTGGACAATCTCTAACCAACAATTTAGCATAATATTATTAGCATTGTTTAGAAAGCAAGCCCAGTCAATATGGCTGTGGCTCACTATCCGCTCAAAGCAGTAACTTGATTTTTACTTTGGACA
Organism: Lamellibrachia satsuma; assembly: GCA_033239005.1. Classification (NCBI taxonomy): domain Eukaryota; kingdom Metazoa; phylum Annelida; class Polychaeta; order Sabellida; family Siboglinidae; genus Lamellibrachia; species Lamellibrachia satsuma. The sequence goes on from BSQZ01000011.1 coordinate 2,006,235, forward strand.
GTACTGGAACTGAGTTGAAATCGTTTTTGATATTGAGTCCCGGTCTGTATAATTATATTGTAATAAAGAGAGCCTTTTACTGGCTAATCCTGCTTGTAATTACATTTGTATTGCTTAATCTTAACTCCAAGAATCCCACAAAGAAATCCTTGTGTTATTGCTGGTATGCACTTTACACCCCAGCCAGTTTCCTTACAGAGTAAATATTGTACTTACATATGAATGGTGACAGGATAATGATGCATTAATATATTGATTTTAAATTACAATCTATGCATTAAATAAAATTGTGTGTTTTTTTATTTGCTGATGCTTTATAGTTCACACGTCACAAAGATATTACATCAGAAAGGTATTTCTAATGGTTTCTGATGGTTTATAATGTTTTAAAAAGGAATTTCTGATGAGGCAGTATACCAAGGTGTTTACCATGGTATTTACCATCTTGTCAGAAATTTGCCGACCCTGTTCAACATGGATAGGAAATATTAATAATTGGCATACCAATTAGCAGGTTACATGAATACCTACAAAAGAACTAATGTAGACTGTCTGTTGTAGGAATGACAGAATGCATTGTGGCTGCTGCCTTATCCAGAATTGGTCAGAGTGTCCTACACATAGACAGGTAAATGACTAGTATAATATGATATCAACCACAGATTAATGCATAAAATAAACAAAGAAAATACTGCTTATACCTGTAATCATTAAAGTATTATTGTCTAATCTGAAAGTGAGCCTGTATCTATCAGAAGAGACACTAAAAACTGTTACTAGTGTAGTCTGTCTGGTGTCTATGCCAGGGGAAGTAAAATATCCCACTCGGGGTAAATCTGCTGTGGATTCCATCTCTCATGAGTCACTGTAGAACCATTCATGATGCTGCTAACTACCTCGCAAGAGGATATGATTGAATGAATGAATCTGTAAGCAAGATAACAAATGTAATATCTTGTTGTAATATATAAGTTGCATCACATTTATGAATAGCAATTGTGATCATTATGAGCTTTCTTGTTTCAGTAATATAAAAAATATAATTTTTTTACTGTTCTTTACAAAATAATTTATGTTTCTTCTTCTTATTTATTTAATTGGAACATAGTGCCAAAACATAGTGCCAAAACAACAATTCTCCAATTGGTGCGCTGTGTTTTTTTTCTAGAAGGTTCCAAGTTTCTTCATTAAACCATAGATTAACCTTCTCCAGCTATTTTCTGGTCTTCCCAATTTATAATTTAATCGTCTTGTGACATTTATGTTTTCAGTGAACATTGTATATTTTCTCCAGCTTGAAATGTTGCTTTGCAGGAATGACTATTACAGTGGAGACTGGGCATCATTCCACTTTGAGTCCTTACATAAATGGATAGCACAACAAAGGGTACTGTAATTTGCCATGTTATATTTTACAGTTAGTTTAATAGAGTGTAATACTAATAAGAATTGTTGGGATGTAATATTTACAATTTCTTGCAATTTGAATTTCGACAAACGTTAGTGGTAATAACATATGTTATAGCTGGTATTACATAATAATAGTTTATTAGCAAAGTGTACACCCATAATTAGTTCCATAATATGTCCACTGTCACGAGAGGCCATCCCTCTTATAAGACCACTGTACCTTTGCAGAATGGGTGGCCTTATAAGACGGGGGGGGGCTACTATATATGCGAAAGTACATTTTGTTAAATGTGAAAGTATATTTTTAATGTGGTTCATGAAAACACATTTGTGCAATGAAAACAAGTTTATTCTATTTAACGTGATTTTATGATAAATAATTATGACCAGACCTTGTATGTTTAAATATGAGAAATGTAGTGACAGAAGAACACATGTATTCATCTCGTGCTGGATGTAATAATATTCTCTGTGGTTCACATTACAACTTTCAAACTTGAGACTAGAATTTCCAACTTTTTCCAGGGTGACATCGAACAGGATCTGACGGTGCAGGAGGGAAGCGATCCCACCACGCTGCTCCAGGAAGGGGAGACGACACTGCCCTTGAGGATGCAGTCCAACACAATCTCCAGTGTCATTGAACACATCCATGTGATGTGCGTGTAATGTTTTCAAATTGCTTTGGTTATGTATAAAAAACAGCAATGTTGTTATGTAATATCTTGTTACATTAACAACAATGCAGTCATTTTAATTATATACATGTATATCTATTATCTGCAACATGATAAAATAATTGACATATCTCTGATATATAGATTAAAAAAGTCTGGATTCTTGATAGACTTCTATGTCCACATGCTAACTGAAGTTTGCACTACATAGCTTTCAATGGCAGTCATAGTGGTAGAGTGTGTAGGCTCGTCACGAGAACCAGGTTCTGAATCCTCTTGCTACCATTTTGAACTTTGGTCAGTTTTGATCATTCCACATTGCCCCAATTCAGTCAGCTGTATAAATGGCTTGGCTGTAAAGAGTAGTAGAGTTGTGTGAGTGATTAGCTGCTGTGTAATAATTGCAGCATGGCTGAATACTTTCTGGAGAAATTGTGTTTGTCTTGGGATGAATAAGTGTGCCGGCAGGGGTGAAATGTAAAATGCCTAGATTTGTTAAAGTGGACAAGATTCTTTATCTTTTATCTTAGCTGCAACTTATCATTATAACAATGCTTAGCCAACACATTTATTAAACAATGTGTCACCATTTTATGACATTGTTATGCTTATTAGATTATATTTTTTCTTGTTTTCTTCAGGGAAGACAGACCAGAGGAGCAACCAAAGGTGGAAGGTTACACTGAAGGTCACATGAAAGGTCACATAGAAGGTCACATGGAAGGTCACACGGAAGGTCACACCAGCACCAAGACATCTGTACACAACCCCCTGCAGGTTTCTGAAGCTGATCTATCCTGCCAATCCAGTGACGTTACAGACAGTAGCAATGTCGAATCATCTGTGAACCTGTCTAGTAATGCCAACAAAACATATGCCAGTGACACGACGGGATGTTCTGACACTGACATAGTGACAGACACTGGCACAGTAGATCAAATGACAATGTCACTGGATGCCTTGACGACAAATGATGTTGAGGAGTTGACATCTGTGTCAACTTCCAGTGTTGATGATGGCGTGGAAGTCACCCAGGAGGGTGATAAGACTGGTGGGTGTGTGGATGATCTGGGACTGACAGCAAAAGAAGACCCAGAAACTATAGGGAAGCAGCCCACCTTTAGGGAGATCAAGCAGCAATGGCGGAAATTCAGTATCGATCTCATGCCCAAGGTCAGGCACAAGTTTTGTTACTTCTAGGATCTGTTTATTGTGTGTAAGTTTATTTATCATTTAGTTATGTAACAGTAACTGTGGTTGAGAAATCTGTAGATATTTATTTATTATTATTTTTATTTATTTATTACTTATTTATTTTTATTAATTAAGTATTTATTTATTATGAATTAATAATCATTAATTATTTATTTATTATTATTTAATTGTTATTAATTTATCGATTTATTATTTATGTGTTATTGATTTATTATTTATGTATTATTGATAAACTATTTATTTATTATTAATTAATTATTTATTTATTTATTATTATTCATTATATTTTTTATTCATATTTTTTTTCTTAAATAGGTTCAATGTATATTTTTTGTGTGAATCATATACATTACAATGTTAAAATTAACATATTTTGCCAAGGTAAGTTGTTAGGGATTTTCCTGACACTCACAGGAACAGTGATGTTGATGTTCTGGCTGGATGAGACGTATGAAGTTCTTGATAATGCAAATTTAATCTTGACTTGTGTGTTGTTTGTGTGTGACAGGTGTTATATTGTCGGGGTTCCATGGTTGAGTTGCTCATAAAGTCTGACATTGCAAAGTACTGTGAGTTCAAGTCAGTCACCCGCGTCCTAACTCTCCTCAATGGAAAACTTCAGCAGGTGGGTGTATATTGCCGTTTGATGTTTTGATATACCACGCTGTGTCCCTATTCTTGAAATATGGCACTACTCACATTTCACTTAAACCTACAAAGTCTCATTGTTATATCATAAAATCAAGTTTTATAATTATATAAACTGTATCTATTCTAAGATCTTGATCATCCAAATGTATTTTAAAGAATCAACGTTAAATTTTTTTATTTAATTGTCATCTGTATAATTTGATACAAATGGAATATCCTCATCCGAGGAAAATTTTGAATATTTTTTAACGTATGAACAAACTACTTCATTATATAGACATGATTTGATGATAAATATGGTCAGATTCTGTGGTGAGACTTTACAGTCAACAGCAGAAAACATTAATTAAGCAGCAGCAGCATTTTGTCTATGATATTAACATATCTAAGGGATGATTTATTTTTATTCATAGACATTTATTTTATACATTATTTATTATTTAATAATAATTTATAGCCCCAAAAGTGCCATTGGTGTGAAACTGAAAAGATCACAATTGAGTGTGACAATGATAATGCAATCTTCAAGAAAATTACTGTTCGCACCAATGCAATAACCCTGAAATTGTCATTGAGATACCTAGCAACCATTTTCGAAGATCAAACAACAATTTGTTGTGTGGCACTTTTGAGGTTATTGCTTTGATGTGCACAACTACGTAAAGCATTATGAGCTTTTTAAGGATATTGTGCTTCATAGGAATTACATGTTACTATTTGTCGTCACCAGGTGCCCTGTTCTAGAGCGGACGTGTTTTCCAGTAAACAGGTGTCGATGATTGAGAAACGCATGTTGATGAAACTGCTCACATTCTGCCTCGAGTTTGATAAGCATCCTGTTGAATACAGAGGTGAGTTAAACCACCAACATCATTGCTTCCTCTGGAACAGATTGTGGTAGTCTCCATGATGTAATTTTTACTTAACACATCACTATTAAGCCAAATTCTTTTGCCATCGTATTGTGGGGCACGGTACGCAGTAACAAGGTGGTTAAAATGTGGAAATGTGGAACTCTGAAATGAGTGGATGGTGATTCGATTACGTTTGCTGTGCTTTCAAAACCTTTCATTCATGATACACTGTTCACATTTTCAGAAATTAGTACCTGAATGTATTTCAATTAATCTTGTTGGTGCAAATAATAATAATTGATGGTTATAAAAGTAATGTACAGACCAGTTGCTAAAACGCAAATTATGTACTCCTAATATCATCTTGTATGGATCAATATTTAGAATATACTGATAGTAAAAAAGAGACATTTTGATGATTCTGAGCAATATAATGTACACCTGAAAACACTGCTGCAGGTGTCTGCATTAAACTTATCTCAACCTTGTGTTGACTGTTCTGTGTTGCTTATTACAGATTATGAGGATAAGCCCTTTACAGAATTTCTTCAGTCAAGGAAACTTACAGCCAATGTGAGACATTACGTCCAAAATTCAATTGCCATGGCAACTGAAGAAACATCAACGTTAGATGTAAGTAAATTATGAGTTGTAGTAGCTTATAATGAGGTATTTTACTGAGGTAATGTTCTCTTTCTCCCTCTCCCTGCCTCCATCCTCTCTCCCTCTATCCATATTTTCCTCTCCATTTCTCCCCCTCTCTCTGTCACTCACTCACTAACTCTCCTGTCTTCTTATCGTGTCTCCCTCTCTCTACCTTTTGCTTTGTCTCCCTTTCTATCCTTTCTCTTCCTTTCTCTGTTCTCCCCCTCTCTCACATGTTCCCTCTTTCACCCTCTCTCCCCTCTCTCACTTGTTCCCTCTCTCCCCTCTCTCTCCCTCTCTCTCTCCCTCTCACCTCCCCTCTCCCCCTCTCTCTCCCTCACTATCTCCCACTGTATTGCTAAAATGATCAGCTATGAGCAATTGTTTTACAGAGAAAGCATATTAAAATTTCTCTGTTATTTCATCAAGAAATAATGTGACACCTGTTCTTGATCAGGGTCTGAAGTCCACTCAGCGGTTTCTGCAGTCACTCGGTCGCTATGGAAATACTGCGTTCTTGTGGCCCTTATATGGGAGTGGGGAGCTGCCACAATGCTTCTGCAGGTTTGTTGTCATACCTTATTTGCATCACCCTAACCTGATGTAGAATTTACTATGAACTAGACATTACCTTAGAGATGCCGCTGTTTGTTTTATGATACACCATAGACTAGTTCGCATTAGTTTGTCTACCATCATTATCACAAGACGTTACCACGAGTATAAACTGTGAACACTACCAGCCACCTGCGTGATTTACCAGCACTCATTCAATGTTTGCTCTATCCAAATGTGGAACACGCTCACCCAGGAAGCGGTCACGGCACCTACTGCAGAAGCATTTCAGAGAGCCGCTCTTGAAGTCGTCAAGTCGTAGAAATATTCTACCCTGTTTTTTTGTAATCCTACACTGCATGATTTTTTTTGTATATATAGATTTCTTAACTCACCCCATCTTTGGAGATGACGTTTCACACTGCAGTATAGTAAATTACTATTTTTAGGCAGTATATATTTATATATATATATTATGTGGAAGAGCAATGACTCATTGTCTTATTCATAATGAGTGTCTTGTGGTGTTATTAATACTAATAAGTATCTTTGACATTGTTTTTCCTGTCAGAAGCCTAAAAGTCTATATTATTGTTTCCAGCTATTTTGGCTGAATCGCTTGGCTTCTTCTGGAGAAATAAATACAAGTTTCCGTAGCGGTAAAACAATGTCAAATTTCACAAGAAACTGGAATGTCAGTCCCTTCATAGAAGTATCTTATTGTTTTTCAGGATGTGTGCAGTGTTTGGAGGCATCTATTGTTTGCGGAGGTCGGCACAGTCGCTGGTTGTGAACGAATCAAAGAGGTCTGTAGGAAGTAAAGTAGCAGAACTCATAGTTAAAATTAAATTATAATTTTTATACAGTAATTTATTGTGTTATGTAATATTAATGTATAGGTTATTGATTCATGAAATTGGGGCCAGTGCATAATAAATAAATGCTTTTTGATGTTGCTACTATAAAAATTCTACAGTTAATTCCCTGGAGTGGGGAAAATTATCATTTCAATTCAGGAATTAGATTTTTAAATTTAATAGTTGTAACATATCGGAAATACACAGTTTTATGTACTGGTTCTGGTTGTGGATTTCATAGAATTTGATTCTGGTGGAAGTCAGTGATGGATAGGACATGTACCAGGAACTGTTAGGGAGATCTGGGGAGAAACTACACAAATATATAGAGAGCAATTCTTAAGGGAAGTGAAATTTGTTGCCTTCTGAGACATATATATAGATGAGGTCCTGTGAAAATGAATCACATGTGGAAGATCTTATGTTTTGTATAAATGGTCAATCAAAGACATATTTTAAGAAAGATGTGTGTTTATATTTCAGATGCACTGGTATCATCGACACAGAAGGTCAAAGGTTAAATTGTAGGTTAGTGCAACATTAATATGCTAATAAGTAGCATTAACAAAAGATAACATTTGCCAAATGTATAGTAATTATACAAAGTTTTGTATAATGTATTTTTAGCTCATTGTATTGGACATTAAAATCTAAATATTATAACAAAATGTTTAAGTTAAAAATGTTACATATGTGACTAAGTAGAAAACAAATAATTGTATGTGTCAACTGTATAATAATTCAACAGTTGCAACACATTTTGACAGAGTTTAATATGATATAGCTGGTGTTAACATATCGTTGACTTGGATCTTGTTTCAGATGGCTCATAATGGAGTCAAGTTATGCCAGCACAAACATCTTCCCACAGCATTCCCATCCCAGGTATGGTGTATATTTTAGTTATTTTAATTATTCCTCTTCCTACAACACCAACATTGTAAGATGTGAAGAACGACAACCGTAGATATACAAGGTGCATCTGTACCAATGCCCTACTTCTTTTGAATGGGCGTTGCATCCCATTTTTTCCATTCTGCCCCATCTTCTTCCTTCCTTCCCCTTCCTCCTCCTTCTCTCCCCCTTCCTTCCTTCCACCCTCCTCCCTTCCTCTGTCTTCCTTCCTTCCTCCCTCCCTCCTTATTTCTTTCCTTACTTACTCCTCCTTCCTTCCTCCATACTTCCTTCCTACCTTCTTTCCTTCCTCTTTCCTTCCTCCTTCCTTCCCCCTTCCTTCCCCCTTCCTTCCCATCCTCTTCATCCTTCTCCCAGTCTATTCAAAGACCCATCCATTTCCTTAATTTCGGTCTTTTCCCCTTCAACTCCTTGTAATTACCATTCTATGTCCTGTTTCAAAAGTCCTTCACTTAAGATGATGTCTCCTAACCATCTGTTCTGTGCCTTGATGACTTCCATTAGTTCTAGTCTTATTTCCCTAATCTGTGTAGTAAAAAATGGTTTAGTTAATTTTATGATTTTAACTATAAATACTTATCTTTGTTTTGGTACAGTTTAGTTGTAAGATAATAATAATGACAATCTCAGTCTAACCCTGTTGCTGTGCAATTCAGAGTTGTCATGGTATGTGTAAAGGTTGTGTACACTTTCTGGTTTAGTTATTCTGCCACATAACTGTAGGAAATACACAATATTTCCTGCATGAGAAACTACGAAGAACTTCGGACGTGCCCCAATATATTGTGAGTAAGATAGATCACTATAAATTGCATCGTTTGTGTTGCAGACAGGAAATTTCAAGGGGTATCCTTCTCACAAACAAGAGTATCCAACCAACTAGTCAAGAAGAGGTAGGTGGAGAAATGAACAAATCTTAATTTCTTGAACCCCCAATTCCTGCTGTTAAACTTTGTGATTTAATAAATTTTACAGGAAGTCGTGTATTGGTAAAAAGTTCAGCAGTAGATAAAATAATTATAAACATAGTTGGTCGTATAGCTGTAGATTTAGGTCCAATCCTGATCCAAAATTTTTTAAGTTATTGCAAATTGTACAGAATGGTTAAAGATTTATGATTTCTAAGATACAATTATCCATGTTTACAATCAAAACTGGTAGTACAATTTATAAGAAAGCTATGGTGACAGATTAGTTTAAACTAGATACTTATTTCATCACATCTGTTGGGTTACACATTTCAGATTACACTGCTACGTCTACCAGCAGGTGACGGCCGTGCACAACCAATCACAGTCTACGAACTGGCGCCATGCTCAATGGCTTGCCCAAGTGGCTTCTGTAAGTATTATTGGCTATAGTTTCACTTGGCAAATCAACTTCTGAATTTTTTATTATATATACGCTAGAATTTTACTGAGCCCCATTCTGAACACAAGCAGAAATAACCATTAATTCAAGAAAACATGGACTATATTAAACAGTAGTTCTATGTTAATTGCTACTTTTAAATACAATGGATTACACTTAGCAGAATTAAAAATTACAGAATCAGCCGTTTAGTAGAATCATATATACTGTTTGGGACAGAATCATTCCTTATTCCCACTGTACTAAAGCAGTGAGTGCACCGTTTAAGTGAATCAGCCTCTTAATAGAATCAAATTGCTCTGGCCCAAAGTGATTCTATTAAGTGGAGTCCACTGTATAATAAGCCTGTATAAAATGTAATAACTATACCCAAATAACTTAACCCCAAACCCTTACTTTATTCAGACTTTAACATACCCCTAAACCTTATAACAAATTGCATCCAATAAAAACTTTAACAGATGTCTGCAGACACCATGTGTGCACCCAAGAAACTGTCCTTATTTTCCCTGTCCCTGATTCCCTAATGATGGTTTTCCATGTCTGCTGTAGACCTGGTTCACATGACATGTCAGTCGACAGCTGATGCGGAGACTGACTTAGCATCCACAGTTCAACAGCTGTTCCAGGAGAACTGTGATGAAGGTGGGTGCTCCTGTTTGCCATCAAGGCCTGGTGTAATTCAACAATCCTTATGGGAAAATGGTAGATTCTTCCAGACACAATTGATCAGTTATCCACAGTGAGAAAATAATCACCTACTAATATCAATCTATGTATTGTTCTCAAAGGAAAGCAATGTTTGGTCATCGCGCTTGGGGAATATTTGTTTGTCATGCAGTGCTTAGTGTGCTATTGTCATGCGAGGATGAATCTTTAGTAGTCATCACTCATGGCTGATTATCTTGTGCCAACGACATGGGGTGCCAACTAGTGGCTACAGAGCTGTGTCCACAAGCTAAGGGCATCAATACATTGACACAAGATTGTCATGTCATGATTGAATAATTTTCTTCTTCACATAACTATTAAATGAACTTAGTTTTCACCGTTTCAACAAACTTTGGCTGCCTTCTTTAGGAACTGAACATCTTCACTCATCGTCATGTAATGCTTCATTTACAGACATTGTTCCTGCAGAGGAGGACACAAAGCCCTGTGTGCTGTGGTCTGTCTACTTCAACATGGCAGACAATACGTCAACTGATCACCACTGTGATGTCGCAGACAATGTCATTGTCGTTAGTGGTCCTGATGCATCACTCGATTTTGAACATTCAATAGCAGAGGTTTGTTTTATGAAAACTACACTACGAGTTTAATTTAGATTAAAAAAAATACAACTATAAAGTTTACTCAACCACCAACTGCCTTCTTCAGGAACTGAATTCGAAGATGACTTAATTCCTCTGCTGCTGAGGTGTCGTAGTGAGTAAACTTTAGATTTGTGATTAAAAGAAAATCTATATTCAATTATTCTCCCTCCTTGATGAACATTGTTATGAATACCCTGTTAGTAATGCCCAGTTAAATTTGTGTAATATGTTTTCAGCAATGATCAGTTTAGTATGATTAATTTGTCTGTATTGTACACAGATTTAAATGCTCCCTCTACTCTGAGCATTGCATCATCAACTTGAGTATTTCGCTGTATGTATGTATGCATGCATGCATGCATGCATGCACGTCTTTGTATGTCTTGTATGAACTAACACTAGAGATAGAGACGTCTAATAGTGACCCCTCTGTCCAAGTGTTGAAGTTGATTCTGTTTTGACAATGGTCACGCAATCAACTGGGTTTTTTGAGTGATGAATAGCACCTCTAATAGTAGACCAAGGTTTTGTAGTTGCTTCTGGTTTGAAAATGAAAGTGATACCACGTGTAAGCACCTAATATATAACATTATATAGTAGTTAGTGTATAAGGGTAACATTTTTTAACAAACCCTCATCATGAAACCCTAAATGGAATACATGTAAATTTTTCTAATGTTTTGGGGACATCTACTTAAATAATTGTATTTCTTGACTATTTTATTTAAATACTGTTGACACATGTTTCCCTTTCTACAGGCAAGAAAGATCTTTGAGCAGATTTGTGGAATGGAAGAAGAATTCCTTCCTGCTGCACCAGACCCTGAAGACATCATCTACGACGACAGAGAGGGAAAGACACCTGCGGACAGTGGGTTTTCCACAGGCGATGTGGAAGAGGAAAAGGGGGATGTGAAAGGAAATGGGACGGATACATCTGGGGAGGTTGTTGGGGAAGTGGATGAGGGGAAGGTGGAATGGGAGAAGACAGAGGAGGAGGGAAAAGAGGGTTGTGATGTGTTGGAGGAACCCAGTGAGGGGGGAAGAGGGAAAGGGGGAGGTGATACGTGAACATTCAGCTTAAAGGGAATGTACACTGATTTGTATTGGTTAACAGATTAGTTAAAATAAAAATAAAATTTTTTTCTGAATATTTAGTTTTCAAAGTATATCTAAACTAACATTGTTGAACTTTGTGTGTTGATCTGTATTGCCCTAGTATATTTACCTTCAAATAATTTATAAAATGAGAATTTGATGGACTACTAATGCATCTGTTATTGGTTATTCATTGGTAAATTGAGTGACTGGTTTATGGCACATTACAACACTGGTTAAAGTGTTTGAGTACATGTATTTATAACATTTTGGTTGCTTGGTTTTACAACATATGTAGAGATCGCTTTACCGCATTTAAAGACAGAATTATAAATCTTCAGTTTTAAAGGCAAAATATAATGTTTTTCATCGGATGATTTGTTGGTCTCTAATTCCTGTTTTGTGTCCTTTTTGATGGTAAATGGACTACAGAAATAAATATTGAAACACGAAGTGTAACATTGTTAATTTAAAGAACTTTTAGATAATAAAATCAGAGAATTTTGGCATTTTATTTATATGACACCCCCAACTTGTTCCGTATCTGTTAACCAATGGAAGTTGTACATTAATTCCCTTTAACGTAGGAAAATAATTCAATGTTAGAGAGTGTCACTATTCAAGCGGTGTTGTCTGTGATGTGTTTGCAATAATGACCACGCTTTGGTGTTGTCGCAAGTCTTCGAGACATGTTGTGATCATTTATGTTTAAACATTTATGTTTAAACATTTACAGTATATTGAAGATCATTTTGTAAATTTTTCTGTCCGTTTTGCAAATTGTGACAGTTTCTATTCATTTAAATTTATATGCAATTGCATTTATGTTGAAATGTGGATGTGCGTGCGTGCGTGCGTGCGTGCGTGCGTGCGTGCGTGCGTGCGTGCGTGCTTGATGCATGTGTTTTAATACACATGCCTGAATATAAAATGGCGTGTTGGCAAATGTATGTATTTGTTGTGAATGCACACATTGTGTTGGGATAAATAAGTTATATTTTCCATGATTTGCTGTCCCCTCTCAGTGTGAGCGGCGAACACACCTGTCTGCTTTCGTCATCCGTTGGTTTAACATCCATTGTACCTGTCCGCCAAATCGGTCTGGGAGCGATTTGTGTGAAAGCGGATGACAAATGCGACTGGTCTGTGTTAAGCCCACCATACACATTCTTCAGTTGCCAACATGTCGGCGACTACTTTTTCAGTTGGCAGCTCAAATGTAGTCGTTATGTGTATGTTCTCCACCAACAGTTGGCCACACTTTTAGTGGACATCTGGCATATGAAAAATTGGTCGGCCGACGGTCGACCGATGCCGATGGGTAGTTGCCAAGTATTTGTCGGTAGACAAACTGTTAGCGACTAGAAGTCGGTATGTGTATGGCAGGCTTTAAACAACGAACGACAGCGACAGATGATGGAAGCAAACGGGTGTTTTCACCACTTTATGCCTGGAATTATGTGTCATATAATTATACATTTAAAGGAGGAATATCAATCTGTAGTTGGTCTGATTGGCCTAGATTGATATCAGACAATTGCTGTCTGCATGGACTCTGCAGTTGTCGTTAACTTCCAGAATGCCACCGACATAGACAGTAATTCTTCCATGGCAAGATGTTTTGTATCTACAAGTCGTAGCTTTCAGATTTCACATAATATGAAAGTTGTGATATATACATAGTCCTGTAGTTTGTGTATTTTATGTACTTGCTGAATAGTCTTTATACATGGTTTAGTGTAATGGTATATGGAGGTTCATTCAAAAATAATTGAACTAATAAACATTGTGACAGGATAACCAGAGTGTTGTAATCAGAGTGATCACGTGATAGAGAAACAACCAAACTTGAATACAACAGTCTTCAGACGGGTCTCGAGTGAACGGACTCTGCTCGAATGTTTGTTCACTGACTTCCGGCTTTGGATCGTGTCCGTCCGGAGCGCCCCGTCTGACGTAAACTCGCACTTGGCCCATCATCTTTTTACTTTCTACCCAACACGACTAAGCAGCAATCACTCCATGCGTACCCAACCGTGACCGTTTGACTTGTTAGGAGATCGTAACAGTTTCTATTCAAAACAGGGCAAGCATAAGGCGCCTACACATCTCCTCCCGCTAGCCCAATCTTGGGCAAGCCATACCAGATCTTCCCAACCAGCTTACTGTCTTCTCCCATCTTTCTTCTCCAGGTCCCCAGTGGTCTGCCTCGTCTCCTTTTCCCACCTGGTGTCCATTTCAAAGCGGCATGTGGAAAACTATTATATATTATATTGTGTAATTAGCATGATATTAGTTGTGTTAACTCCGACCAACCATCAGTATTCTCTCCTGGTACCAGATGACATTATCAGCTGTCTTCTTAGTTCATCACCCATCAACTTCTGATATTCGCAACTAAACAAATAGGCTGGCCTTAGACTGATGTTGAATAATATGCTTGGTTCTGGTTTTGCAAACTGCGTGAGTCTCTTCCTCGGTGTTGCACTCAAATGTACGTCATCGCGATCGCATTCCAGGCGTTCGATTGAAAATGATCCGTGTTACGTTATAGACGAAGTAACGGTAATTGGTCGCATAACGTATTTTTTATATAACAAAATTTTTAACGTTCCAAATGCACACATAATATTCATTCGTAATCACGCCTGAAAGGGTTCGGTGTGCGTTCACCCTGTTCACACCTGGCCCAAAAAAAATAGGTGGGATAGGTAGGTGGGGTTGGTAGGAGGTGGGGTTGGTAGGAGATGGGTGGTAGACTCAACAACGGCAGTATATTGGCCCCACAAACAGGTTGGAGATGGGAGCTTGGCCCCCAAAAGAGGTGGGAGATGGGAGGTTAAGACCGCTGCCACACCCCTCTCTAGCCATACAGTTACGGGTAAACGCAAATGTAACTTTCTCTTTGCTTCTAAATACCGATAGATGCAAACACGTAGTTCTCGGAGCTGCGTAACTTGCGAATTTCACACCGTAATATTAGTGACCGTTGACGTGTCCAACAATCACTGCAATATCGTATGTCAATATTACTCATCATTAATAAAACGACTGACTTGTGAATCCAGTCTCTCACAAGCCCGTTGTCAAACTTGTCAAAATTGCTCTGTATTGAGCAGTGTTGGGTTTCTGTCAGTCAGAAGGGTTTCTGACAGTCCGAAGGGTTTCTGACAGTCAGAAGGGTTTTCTGATAAGACAATGTCAGAAACTACTTTCTGACAGGTTTCTGACACCAGAAACTGTCAGTACCTAATCTCTCTTATGGATCTATGTATGGTATTGCTAATTATATGGTCTGTTGAATAGAGAAATTATATATTATTCATGCATAGAAAGAACAACAAAATCATGAGTAATGTTACATAAACTGTTACTTTAGTTAACATTTTCAATTAACACATTCATTTATTAATAGTCTGCTCTGAGTCAAAGTTGCTAATATATTCATACTTTAGTTCTAGTTGTTTCCAGCACTCTGCAACGTTCTGTTAACTGACTTGTCTTAGTCTGTATGTTGTGGTTACTACAATTGTATGGTGTTTCGGGGTCTCATTCAACTAGCCAGCCTTTTCAGAACATTATCGCCAAGCCGACCTTTATAAGCGGGCATCGAGGGTGGTCATGGCCAGGGTGCATGTCATCCTTAATGGTTCTTTTACGTCCCCAATTAAACGAGACGGGACCGACATTAACGTGATCATCCGAGTCACGAGAGATACACAGTCTCCAATGTTGAGAGCCAGGTTTTACACCAAACATACCCATGCCCGGGTCTTCAACTCAGAGCTTTATCATGTAAAGCGGATGTGCTAACCACTACACTACCGCATCTCTCCATATAAAAGTAAATTGTAAGCATGCGCAGCGCATTTTACTATTTCATGTCAGTCTGACATTCTCTACACAACAATTTAGCTGTTATTAACACTTTATGCACAGGCATACAATTTACTTTTAACGTTCATCTTAAAGTTGCTAATATAGTTGATCATTTCATGTCAGTTTAGTCACATTATATGTGTTATCCAGCAGTCGGACAGTCACAACAAATTAGCATAATATTATTAGCTTGTTAGCAGGGATGGGTCAAATACACTTGGCCAAATGCAACTACAAACATAGCACTTTTTAAATTGTCAAATAGAACTACAAATACATTTCTTTAAATACAAATACATTTCTGTTCCATGTAGTTATTATTGACATATTTTCTGTTTTACATCTTTTGTCATCTTCTTTGTCACATAAAACTGCCTGGGATTGTCTTCTGTGTAAATTATATTATCATTAAATTCACACTCATTACAACTTCGCAAGACTTGAGATAAAAGTGGTGTATTTGACCTGTATTTGAATCAAATACATGAAATACAAGGAGCAAATACAAATACATCACTTTTGCAATAGACAAATACAAATATGAACTTTGCTGTATTTTAAATACAAATACGTATTTTATCCCATCCCTGCTTGTTAGGCAGACTTTAAGTCCATTGTCAAGAAAGCAAACCCACTCAGTAGGGCTGTGTCTCACTATCAGCTCAAGCCCAGTCAGTAGGGCTGTGGCTCACTATCAGCTCAAGCCCAGTCAGTAGGGCTGTGGCTCACTATCAGCTCAAGCCCAGTCAGTAGGGTTGTGGCTCATTAACAGCTCAAGCCCAGTCAGTAGGGCTGTGGCTCACTATCGGCTCAATCCCAGTCAGTAGGGCTGTGACTCACTATCGGCTCAATCCCAGTCAGTAGGGATGTGGCTCACTGTCAGCTCAATATTTCCCTATTTCCGTTGTTAATATTCATGTCGTTGTATATTTCTGGATTGCCGCAGACAAACCACTACAATCATGGTGACCGGTGTAACCTGGTGACTTGGAATTCAGAGAGATGCCTCCAGACTTGACGGTAATTCACTTGATACTTGACTTGACTTGCAGGTCAATGACTTGAAACTTGACGTATATGTTATGTTTAAAACAGAACTTAACTTGGATAAACGTACTTTCTCTGTCGCTGCGCCTAGGGTCTGGATTGAACTCCCCATCACTTTGAAAACATCCGCAACTATAGCTATTTTCCGAAAAACTCAAGACATCTATTCCAAATTGCATTTCCAACATAAATGTTCGGTTGTCCCTCGTTCTGATGCTGACTTTTGCGCGTCCCTGTTCACGATTATGCTTAATGATTCTGTTTTGTTGCGCCTCTGAGCTTAGGTTACTGAGGATATAGGCGCCATAGAAGTTAATTATTATTATATGGTCTTAAAAGAGCTAATTAACGTTTCCGTAATGGCGCGGCACGGGAATGTCTCGTTCGAGCAAACAACGTCAAATGGAACGGCCCGAGCTATCTATGTAACGTGTGACGTAACAAAGCAAAACGGTCTGAGCGGACGGATAAGTTAGTTGTGTTTATTTACGATTACAACGACTGCAGCTTCTACGAGTTAAAACCGATGCTTTTATCATGCTCCGCTCGAGGTTAACTGAAGAGCAAACGAACGACATTTCCACAATGACTGAAGTGAGAATAAAATTCACCTTGCAGCCATCCACTCTTTAGTAGCATTATTGTTTCGTGTCAAATAAGAACTCCGTTGACGTTGTAATTACGACTATGTTAATAATATTTTGTGTGTGTGTGTGTGTGTGTGTGTGTGTGTGTGTGTGTGTGTGTGTGTGTGTGTGTGTGTGTGTGTGTGTGTGTGTGTGTGTGTGTGTGTGTGTGTGTGTGTGTGTGTGTGTGTGTGTGTGTGTGTGTGTGTGTGTGTGTGTGTGTGTGTGTGTGTGTGTGTGTGTGTGTGTGTGTGTGTGTGTGTGTGTGTGTGTGTGTGTGTGTGTGTGTGTGTGTGTGTGTGTGTGTGTGTGTGTGTGTGTGTGTGTGTGTGTGTGTGTGTGTGTGTGTGTGTGTGTGTGTGTGTGTGTGTGTGTGTGTGTGTGTGTGTGTGTGTGTGTGTGTGTGTGTGTGTGTGTGTGTGTGTGTGTGTGTGTGTGTGTGTGTGTGTGTGTGTGTGTGTGTGTGTGTGTGTGTGTGTGTGTGTGTGTGTGTGTGTGTGTGTGTGTGTGTGTGTGTGTGTGTGTGTGTGTGTGTGTGTGTGTGTGTGTGTGTGTGTGTGTGTGTGTGTGTGTGTGTGTGTGTGTGTGTGTGTGTGTGTGTGTGTGTGTGTGTGTGTGTGTGTGTGTGTGTGTGTGTGTGTGTGTGTGTGTGTGTGTGTGTGTGTGTGTGTGTGTGTGTGTGTGTGTGTGTGTGTGTGTGTGTGTGTGTGTGTGTGTGTGTGTGTGTGTGTGTGTGTGTGTGTGTGTGTGTGTGTGTGTGTGTGTGTGTGTGTGTGTGTGTGTGTGTGTGTGTGTGTGTGTGTGTGTGTGTGTGTGTGTGTGTGTGTGTGTGTGTGTGTGTGTGTGTGTGTGTGTGTGTGTGTGTGTGTGTGTGTGTGTGTGTGTGTGTGTGTGTGTGTGTGTGTGTGTGTGTGTGTGTGTGTGTGTGTGTGTGTGTGTGTGTGTGTGTGTGTGTGTGTGTGTGTGTGTGTGTGTGTGTGTGTGTGTGTGTGTGTGTGTGTGTGTGTGTGTGTGTGTGTGTGTGTGTGTGTGTGTGTGTGTGTGTGTGTGTGTGTGTGTGTGTGTGTGTGTGTGTGTGTAATCCGTGATATATAAGAAATGTTTGACTTTTTGGTCTATGGTTCGCGGAGCATCGAGATGAGCCAATCGTGACGGTCCTTTTGAAACTGTTTCGGTTTGTTAACTGCATTTGAAAGTTGCATTCTCATTGGGCGACAAGATACGTGATATCCTTTGACCAATCAACGACGTGAATTAAGATGACGTTACGCTGGTTTCTAAGCTACCTTTTGAACGTTAGCGGCATCAGTTGAACGCGAGACATCGGCGTGATAACACGCATTTAAACGCTACAGCAGCCAGCCAACAGAAGCCGCGCGCCAACGAATATCGGAGCACTTCTGCATGCATCTATGACGACATCGTTGCACACATTGCCACCGCCTCAAGACTACGGACCGCAGTCTCCGGTTCCGACACTGTTGCGAGCTCTACAGCCAACACGGGGTAAGCTTCTTCCTGTATTATGCATGTAATGTCTACGATAATGAAGTGTATGAAAGTTGCTCTTTCCAAACTGTTTACAATAACACTGTACTGACATAATGAGATCCACAGTCGAATAGTACTGGGAATGGGGGGGGGAGCGGGAGGGGGGCAGGTAATTGGAGTAAGGAATATGGTATACTAAAGAATGTTGTCTCATAATATTTCACAGGCCGTTAAACGTTGTGTACATTATGCAGGGTTGACGTCTTTCGCCACTGCGACACGCCGGGCTACGTCATAATCGCTAATGCCGTAATCGGACATCGCCTCCACCAGGGGCGACACCAGGATCGATACGCCGTATTCTACTGACGTTATCGCCACCGTCGTCAACGGCTACCTCACAATCGTTATCGCCATATCCGGTTGCTCTGCTTCCACCTACGGTTCAGTCGCTGCTGTCGTATCGGGACTCGCCGCTTCCGCCGTCAACGGTCCCGCCGCGACCTGCCACCACATCGGGGTCCATCGCAGTAATGTAGGGCACAGTAATTTTAGATATGTGTTGTTTTAAAAAATCATATCATCTGACATAACTGCATTTGAGCCAGGAACGTTGGCAAGTTTGCTGGTAGAACATGTTGGCAATGTAATGGATTTTTACATGATTTCAATAGGCGGAAGGATTTTTGGCAATTTTTTCGCAACAAGGCACGTGTGCATAGTAATTCATGCAGAAATTTGTAAATATTGACGGGTATGGCATGTTCAGGTATTTTAAATGAGTTACAAGTACGAGACATTGACTAAACATAACAGGAGGCTGAACCCTTCAGCTACTTCCGCCGCGAACGGTTTCGTCACTTCTGCTGTCAACGCTTCCATCTCATCCACCGTCAACAGTTCCGCTGCTGTCTGTGTCTCTATCTTCGTCCGAGCCCTACCTCGATGCGTTGGTACTAAGGTTCGATTGTGTGTGTACAGTAACACCTGTATACAGGGTTCACTG
The DNA here is from genome assembly GCA_033239005.1 of Lamellibrachia satsuma. NCBI lineage: Eukaryota > Metazoa > Annelida > Polychaeta > Sabellida > Siboglinidae > Lamellibrachia > Lamellibrachia satsuma. The sequence goes on from BSQZ01000011.1 coordinate 2,025,848, forward strand.
TTTTTTAATGTTTGGACGAGGAGGTTGCCCCGGGGACCGTGGTAATCTCCGGTGAGATACAGGCGATCGGCCATGCGACCTGTACGGTTGTACGGGCGTACGACCGATCGCGAGCCTGTTGCTATCCAGACTGTGATGATTGTGGTGGACGGGAGGAAATGTTGCTTGTCTGTTCGTCTTACGTGTCTGTTCCGTGTCGTGTTTGCGGATGATGCCGGAAGTCGGCAAAACGTTCGTCTGTGACACCAGCGAACATTCAGTGGCAAGCAACGTCGCAAGAAACTACACCGTCACTGATATTAATTCCACACGGACGCTATAATATGAAAAGCATTTGATTGTTGAGAAAACAGTGAACATTGGATTGTCAAAGTGACCATAACGCTGACACAGTGCCTCACGAGAACATTATTACTTGATATGCTAGAATCTTATTGGTTGAACAAATAATAAAGTTTATGCTTGATCAGCATTTAATACTGCATCTGTCTTATGTCTTAGTTAAGTTTCTCATACCGAACATTTAATCGGGACACAGTGACCCTTTATAGTGAGCACATTCATGCATTCGTACACTGCAACACCAATATATAATAATGAAATATCTAAACTCTTAAACTGTACAAACATGCACAAGTTTTCAATATTTTAGACGCAGAATTCCACTTAGTAAAACCACGACTGATAAAAGCTGTTCTACCATTTCCATTTAATGGCAACGTTATACGCCACCTAGTGGGGGCGGAAGTACTCGGTACTCGAGTACATTTTTGAAGTACTCGAACTCGTACTCATATAACTTATGGGTCGTGTACTCGTACTCAATGTACTCAGTTTTTACGAGTACATCTGAGTACTTTCTTAATATAATATGCTGTGAAAATTGATTTATTTGTAGTTAACAAAATGAAGCTTTCTTGAAATATTTGAATGATCAATTATTTTTTTAGTACTTTGCAATTTGTTATTTCTGATTAATGTGATGTGATACCAAGAAAAGGCAACAGACAGCATATTTTTCCAGTCAGAAACACCCAGTTAAATAAACAATCTTAGGCTACCAGTTCAGACCATAATTCCTGTTTGTTTAATTAAGCCACCGGGAGGTCCACAAAGCACCATTCATCAGTTAACCAATCAGTTGGCCATGGAATGCTTTTAGTGCCGCCAGGAGACCATACGACTGTGCACTGTCTGACAGTGCTAACTGCTAAGAACTGCCAGCTGAGTCTTCCTCTGAAGTAAGGTGACTCAAGTCAGACTGCCTGCAACCCTACACCAGTATCAGTATAGTGGTGTCACCAGTCCTTATAAAAAGTACAAAGGGGATGTTGAGCCTGTTATGCTGCATGTGATCAGAGCAGAAAATATAAATTGCAAACTTCTAATATAAACAGATTACATATTGCAACACTGCCTTTGTGCACCAAAAGAAGACAAACAGAACTGATGTAATCACGTGAATTGGTCTCATGCACGTGGTCTTTATTCGAGACAAGGACAAGCAAACTTTATTCATCTTGTTTTAATGGGTATTATTATATCAAAGCATGTGGTTTATGAATTGTTAATTGCAGTTAAAAGTCATATCATGTCTGTATGTTTGCAAAAACTGAGTAATACCATGTCTGTATGTATGTAAAAGGTAACCGTTTGGGAATGGAAATGTCATAAAAAATGTATTCGTACTTTGACTCGTACTCGTGAGAATGTACTCGTACTCAGCATTTAGCATTTTTCTCGTACTCATCCATCACGAATGTACTTGCGAAAGTGTACTCGGTCCCAGGTCTGGCGAGTACGCATTAAACAACAACTACTACTAACTACTTTGTGTTGCTTTCAACGTTCTCGTAGAAGTCGTGTTAAAGTTCGTTACGTGCATTAATACCCACAGCTACATTTCCCGAAAGGAAGATATTCGCCACCTAGCGGGAATACAGTGTTCGTTTAATTAAGGGTAAGTACAAAGATCTGCACTGATTAACTGAACGAGTGCGTTATGGGCCATTGCAGACCAGGCAACACCTGAATGGAGAAGATCTTCCGCTATATGGGGAGACATTGCAGACGTGGCAACACCTGAATGGAGAAGATCTTCCGCTATATGGGGAGACATTGCAGACCAGGCAACACCTGAATGGAGAAGATCTCCCGCTGTATGGGGAGACATTGCAGACATGGCAACACCTGAACGGAGAAGATCTCCCGCTATATGGGGAGACATTGCAGACCAGGCAACACCTGAATGGAGAAGATCTCCCGCTATATGGGGAGACATTGCATACATGGCAACACCTGAATGGAGAAGATCTCCCGCTATATGGGGAGACATTGCAGACGTGGCAACACCTGAATGGAGAAGATCTCCCGCTGTATGGGGAGACATTGCAGACGTGGCTACACCTGAATGGAGAAGATCTCCCGCTATATGGGGAGACATTGCAGACGTGGCTACACCTGAATGGAGAAGATCTCCCGCTATATGGGGAGACATTGCATACGTGGCAACACCTGAATGGAGAAGATCTCCCGCTGTATGGGGAGACATTGCAGACGTGGCAACACCTGAATGGAGAAGATCTCCCGCTGTATGGGGAGACATTGCAGACGTGGCTACACCTGAATGGAGAAGATCTCCCGCTATATGGGGAGACATTGCAGACGTGGCTACACCTGAATGGAGAAGATCTCCCGCTATATGGGGAGACATTGCAGACGTGGCTACACCTGAATGGAGAAGATCTCCCGCCATATCTGGAGACTTGGAAAGTCTGGGACCGACACACGGCACTTGCAGCCACTTCAGCAACCCGGCCTGATGTCCGTCTTGAGCGTTTTCACTCGCACCCCCAACAATCTACAGAAAGCCTCGTTGCAAACACAGTGGTGCCACCTAGTGGGAAGTGCACAATTCGGTGTTCTGGATGGGAGGTGGATAGTGACTGGGAGAGATTGCGAAGTGGCTAAGATGAGCGTGTGGGAGATTGGGAGGACAAGGTCATGTCTAACCAATTTCTTATGTTTTTTACTGGATGTAGTCTACCAGCGCGCTGTCCAAATTGAGGCTGGACGTATGGCTAAGAAGCTCTCCCATGGGGAATATTTACAAACCACCATGAAGGACTGCTGTAACACTACAGTGCAGTAGAGCTTGCCTTGCTTCCAGAAGAAACATTTCTTTTGTTCTGTACGTACAGTAGCGTACATAAATAAAGTTTTTATTAAATCCCATTACAATATGTTCTCTCTATGCATTTACACTGTACTTAACGTTTTAGGATAAGCAATTACACCGTGTAACGGTATCCAGAAATAATCCAGACACTACACTGTGCTTAATATCAACAATGTATTTGCTTAATATGCATTGCTATTAAAATCACACGTATCTGAGCAATTTTCACACTTCCCACGATGCTTCAGTCCCCATATTCAGTATTAGGGTCACCTCGCTATTAGGGTCACTTTTGCCCAGTTCCGTGGGTGACCCTAATACCAAGGTTCCATTGCATAAGATAAAAATATTACAACAACTGGCATACCACCAAGTTTAATCCTAGGACCTCTGTTATTTATTTATTATTATTATATATATATATATATATATATATATATATATATATATATATATATATATATATATATATATATATATATATATATATATATATATATATATATATATATATATATATATCAACGATTTTGCATAAGCCAGTAAAATGTTTAATTTCATCATTTATGCTGATGACGCAACATTATCAAGTACTTTAAACACTTTTAATGATAATTAACATACACAATGACAATTTGGCATATTAATTAGAGACCACATGGTGGAATTCCTTGTAAAACATAAATTAATAAATACATCTCAACATGGGTTCCTAAAAGCAAGGTCATGTCTAACCAATTTCTTATGTTTTTTTGAAGAAATTACAAAGTGGGTAGATGACGGGTCACCAGTGGATGTTGTCTACTTAGATTTTCAGAAAGCTTTCAATAAAGTGCTACATCAAAGACTTACTTAAACTAAAAGCCCATGGTATAGGTAATGATGTAATCAACAGGACAGAAAAGTGGCTTACACACAGAAGACAGAGAGTAATAGTAGATGGTGAGATTTCAAACTGGAAATCTGTTTTGAGTGGGGTACCACAGGGATCAGTGTTAGGCCCTATGCTGTTTTTAATATAATATAAAACTGATTTGGAAGATGACATATCTAGCAAAGTACTCAAATTTGCAGATGACACGAAAGTATTCAGAAAGGTTACTAATGATACAGATAAACAAAGTTTACAGGATGATCTAGATAAATTAGTTAAATGGTCAGAAAAAATGGCAAATGTTATTAAATTTTGGGAAGTGTAAAATGTATACACATAGGACATGGACGAAGAATATAAAATGGTGGATGCTGTACTAGGTAGAATCACACAAGAAAATGACTTAGGAGTAACATTTAGTGCTGACATGAAAGTTTAAGAGCAATTTGGGTTGCTGCTTCGAAAGGAAATCAAATTCTACGGCTAATTAGGAGAACTATCATGTATAAGGAGAAGCAGCTAATTGTACCCCTATATAAAACAATAATTAGACCTCATTTGGAATATTGTATTCAAACATGGAGGCCATATCGTAAAAAGGACATAGACAAGCTAGAAAGAATACAATAAAGAGCAACTAAAATGATTCCAGAATTTACTTAGTTACGAAAGTCGCTTATTACAATGTAGTTTGACAACACTAGAAACCAGGAGACTAAGAGGAGACCAAATAGAAGTGTTTAAAATAGTGAATGGTTATGAGGGTGTTGATAGGAATATGTTCTTCAAACTTAAAGAAGGCAGTAGAACCAGAGGACACAAAGCAGCATTAGTTAAGGAGCAGTGTAGGTTGGACATGAGAAAGTACTATTTCTCACAGAGGGTGATAAATGAATGGAACAAACTGCCAAATGATTGTGTTAATGCTAGTAGTGTGAACATGTTTAAAAATAGAATTGACAGATATTTGATAAGGACGGGCTACACATAGATGAGAAAATTGTTGGACTCTCGATAAGCCAATGGCTTCCTTGTCCACTTGCCATCAGGAATTTGGTGTTTGGGATGGCAATCTTGTGAAATCTTTCAAATATCCCTACGCAGCTCAGATCATAAATTTCACAATGTATTGTACCTAAAACAAAACTTAACTTGGGTGAACGTGCTTTCTCTGTCGCTGCGCCTAGGGTCTGGAATGATTTCCCCATCACTTTGAAAACATCTGTAACTATAGCTATTTTCCGAAAAAACTTAATACATATCTATTCCAAATTGCATTCCCACCATAAATGTTCGGTTGTCTCTCGTTCTGATACTGACTTTTGCGCGTCCCTGTTCACGATTATGCTTAATGATTCTGTTTTGTTGCGCCTCTGGGTTTAGGTTACTGAAGATTTAGGCGACATAGAAATGAATTATTATTATTATTACTGGCATAGCAATCTCAGTTTTCTGTCAAAAATATTGGAAAAAGTAGTTGCTAATCGCCTTCATGAACATATTTACAACCATTACTTATCAAATGATCTACAGTCTGCATATAAACGATTCCACTCTACCGAAACAGCTCTTCTCAAGATACACAATGATATAGTTGATAACATGGACAATGGCAAAGTCACAGCACTCACTTTACTTGATCTCTCAGCTGCTTTCGATACAGTTGATCATTCAATCCTTTTACAACGCCTCCATAGATATTTTGGAATTTCTGGCCCAGCTCTTCGATGGTTCAAATCATTTTTATCAGACAGATATCAAAGTATTAACACATCTGGCACATTATCTAGCCCAAAACATCTACCATTTGGAGTGCCACAAAGATCCGTCCTTGGCCCTGTTCTGTTCAGCTTATATACTACATCGCTCAGCCAAGTTATTCTAATCGTAATCTCAGTCATCACCTTTATGCTGATGACACACAGGTTTACATATCACTTTCACAATCAAATGGACAAGCATCTCTTTCGACTTTAAGTGACTGTCTTACTGGTATCTTGTCGTGGATGGAATCAAGTAAGCTAAAGCTTAATCCAGATAAAACATACCTTATTATTATTGGCACTAAACAACAACGAAATAAAGTCATCAACCATTTCCCAGTTAAACTGCCTGGCAGTGATACATTCCCATCAGATACTGTTCGCAATCTTTGACAGTGACTTCAACTTTCGCCAGCATATCTCTCAAGTATGTAAATCCTGTTTCTATCATATTCGTGATCTTCGTCGAATTCGGCGTTACATATCTATATCTACTGCTAAAACAATATCAACGGCATTAATTAGCAGCCGCCTTGACTATTGCAATTCACTACTAAATAACATCGCTAAAAGAGACTTCGCTAAACTCCAACGAGTACAAAATTGTCTGGCACGTGTGGTTCTCAGGGCGCCTCGGTTTTCATCGTCACTACCACTACTTAAACAGTTACACTGGCTTCCCGTTTCTTATCGAATTAATTTTAAGCTGTCCACTCTTGCATATCGTTCTCTATCTACACAACAACCACCCTACTTGGCTAGTCTCCTGCATCTTTCAAATATCCCTAGGCAGCTAAGATCATCAACTTCACAACAACTTATTGTACCTAAAACAAAACTTAACTTGGGTGAACGTGCTTTCTCTGTCGCTGCGCCTAGGGTCTGGAATGAACTCCCTATCACTTTGAAAACATCTGAAACTACTGCTATTTTCCGAAAAAAACTCAAGACATATCTATTCCAAATTGCATTTCCACCATATATGTTCGATTGTCTCTCGTTCTGATACTGACTTTTGCGCGTCCCTGTTCACGATTATGCTTAATGATTCTATTTTGTTGCGCCTCTGAGCTTTGGTTACTGAGGATATAGGCGACATAGAAGTTAATAATTATTATTATTATTGGCATAGCAATTATAAAGGATGTTCACATAGTTATGACTTTATCACACACAAAACCGACTGTTAAATGTAGTATATAATTTATTGCATTAAGATACGCATCTTACAACATACGTATGTACAAGGACTGGTAGGTGAAACATTAGATATACTGAACAAACATACATGATTATTATATATTACATAAATTTGAGAAATCGAAATGCTGTGTATTTGCCGCAGTTGATAATTCTTACTAGAAACAAATTTGATAATAAAATATGGCACATCCATCAGAGGCCAGTATAAACAAACTTACTTACATGTATTAGTATTACAAATTACAATACTTAATAAATATACATGTATATATATATATATATACATATTCAAATATATATATTCATTTCCCATTAATTAAATTATATATCTTCATGGGTGCTTGTGTACAACGTTCCAGCAGCTGTCTAGTAGCGTGTCGTGACTTTGTGACTTTCTCGGCTCTTGTTACAAGCAGCTTCTCTCGGCAATTAATTCAAATGGAAATGAGGCGATCAGGAATTCGTGACACGACAGGAACCCGTCACCTAGAATAGTGATATCAGATGAATTCAGACGTGAAACGAAAACATGAAGTACATACGGAATTACTAATGTTCGTAGATGTAGTTTTTGAGGAAGCGTTTCGAGTTTTTTGCATTTGTTTTAGTATTTTAAGCGAAAACTTCATCTACTGTGTGTCTGTCTGTTCCGTCATGGAGTTTCGGACGTGTGACCTTTTAGATGTACTCGGGAATGGTTTGTGTAATAAAACAATTCGAAATGAGGCCGGGTGTGGATAAGACGAAGGATCTTACTTGAACGTTTGACGTAGATTACGTAACTTGGAAAAATATGGGTTCGTAGTTATGTACAATTGTTAGCAACAACAATATGTGTGTTTCCTACGACTGTTCCGAGTGACGCGATCTACGTCGAACGTTCACATACGGTTTGGGGCATGAAGTTCTATCAATCATTACCATTGACATTGCCCTACGCGTCACGTTTTGGTAGTCAGAAGCTCTTGCAGAGGCTGCGTTGTTCCCCATTCCAACGCCGGGTAACTCGGCTAGTATTCGCATACTATGTTCATTAACAAAAGTCTTATAGGCAAAAGAAATGCTCGAAAGAGGTGATCTAAAAATCACCAGCTCTATATTCGAAAATAATATTAATAGACTAATGATGCGTAAATTAATTATCAGTACCAATGAAAACAGCAGCAACGACGACGGTGGCGACAGCGGCGGGGGCGACAGGAACCTGCTGATTAGGCGATCAAAGCCCCAACACTTACCATTGACGTCGGCCTGTATATGAGCCTGGAGCGCCTCTTCAAATGTCACGTCATCACCGAGTCCCATCTCAAACTCCTTCGGCGAGATTCTGCCATCCATGTCCTCGTCGTAGTGCGACAAGTCGGCCGGCTGGGGCGCTGCGGCGTCTTCCAACTATAACCAAAGGAGTTTTTGGGTTGTGGAGATATTATTACACTTATTCGCGATGTTAAATTTACAGTTGTAGCATGTTTACATGTCCACGTCTGTGACATAATCAAACATCTCAATAACTAAACTGGCACAAGCGAAAACTAATACAAGATCTACACTGCAAATATGTAGTGAATTCAGAAGCTGATATTCACTGATGGACGGGGCGGGGGGGGGGGCGGGGCGGGGGGCGTGGGGCGGGCACTCACAAACAAATTGCACGTTTTATGGGTAAGTTTTCCGTGTCCAACGCACGTTAACGCGCGCAACGCATTTAAAATATCAAATCACAAGTCAAAGTTATTGGGTAATTAAGGGTATATATTTTGATATATCAAAACGCGTCTTTATAATAAATGATTAATATATGTCATGGAATAATGCATATTATACGTTAATGGGTGTATGAGCCAATCAACTTAAACAGGGTATCTTTTTTACTGAAGTATAAAACTTGTTTATGGGCGGAGGGGTGAGTTAGACACATTCTCAATGGTATACTGGCAATGTATTTGGTACACCCTCCCCCGGGCTCGTCACCTGTCGATTAGTCCGTGAACGCGACTCTCCGCACAGGCAAGACTAGTTAGCTAGCTAGTTAGCGGACCATCTGTGTGTGTGGCCCCTAATGATTACAATCGTCCGCTGACTCTATTCTGATAACTACATTAAGACATTAATTTATACCTGAGACTCTACGGATCGCTTCTTGCGGTTGCACACGGTCACTGATACGGTCCAACAACCGCTACTGTTGCACTTCCTCCGTTGTACTGTGAAGCATGCAGCCTCGCTCTGGTTCAGTAGACTCAAAACGAGGCACACGGCAAACGCGCAAAGAATTGACGTATGCATCTTGTACTGAAACAAAATCATGCTGGATTCAACGGCTCGTTCTCCCGTCACTGATACTGCGTCCCTTTTAAACACCAGTCAACGTAATAGTTTAATATTGATTATTTAAAAATAATATATATATTCCTGGAACTTTGTGACTATAATCTATGATAATAAATGCATTATAATATCGTATAATAACCTTATCGTTTCCATCTCTCGTGTTAACATATTGCAAACATATTTATTGTAATACTTTGTATTTTTTATCTCAATGTATATATAGATAAAGTATTCTATTCTTATTCCATTGTCCCGTTGTCAAAACTATCCTGCCCTTAGATTCGTTCCTTGACTCCCATAATGTAAACTCACATTCCTATTCAAACAGAAATCTTCACATTAACTCTGCTAACATGTTCACACTATGTTCGAAACATTTACGAAGAGAACTCACCAAGTAACTAAAGACGTGTTGTGTGAGAGAGTTGAGAGAATCGTTGCGACTCTGTGAATTGGCGTATTGCGCTGTCTCTGTCTCAGTAAATGGCGATATGGAGGAATGCTTTATATACGGCGCCTTTATATACACGAGGAAACCTTCCCCGAATAACGCAGTTTCGTATCTATCCAATAGGACGAATCGGGCAACTTCCTTCAATGAGTAACGTAAATAATCCACGGGCTTCCTTGTCCAATGTCCAAGCATGTCAACATGCGGCGCACACTTCACTTCCAGCCGGATGTTATTTCTACGTTGATACTGTATCACGTACTTCTTCACGAAATATATTTTTCTGTGCTTCTGTACTGTCTAAGGCGTACACGCAGATGTAGTTGCCAAAGACGAAAAAGCTGCGAGTACTTTCAGTGCTAGATATGTGTGGTAGTTCGTGATATACTCCAGGGTGGTTGAGAACATACACATGATGGCATATATATATATATATATATATATATATATATATATATATATATATATATATATATATATATATATATATATATATATATATATATATATATATATATATATATATATATATATATATATATATATATATATATATATATATATATATATATATATATGTTGCCATGCTCCAAAACTGTGGCGCGTAGGTCAAATCAAAATAGGTTCGGACTTTGTTCGTTCCAATGTAACTAACAGGCCTCGTAGCGGAATGCGACGAGCCATTAACGTTTCACGGTGTTTGACGGCATTTTGATTTGACTCGTGGTTTCAACATATATGTCTGGGAGTATTGACGAAAGAGCAACACGCGTCACCTGATACCCAGAAAGGACGTTCGCATCTCCTGGAACATGTTGTTTTGAACACAACGGGATAGATCATTGTTTTATTTCCAGGTGCACGTCATGCAAATAAAATGCCGGTGATTTTGAGACGATTTCAATGATTTGTTTGCACCGAAAAAAATTGTGAGAACAGGGAAAGTGCACATTGCTGGGCTACGGCTCTCTGTGCTGCGCGAATGGTATAATGTCTAGTTGCAGGAACTCGTGATTGGCAGCATATGCATATATCAATGATAGAATGATTTCCAATGTCAGACAAATGACAGACGAAGGGGAGTTTCTTCAATGTTGATTTTGTTGAGAACAAAATTCTAGCATTTGACGAAACCACCAGCGCAGGTCGGTGAAAAACAAAACTCAAAATGAGAATAGCAATACTAATCTTACACCACATGATTCACTCGCCGGGACAGGATGTCACAAACGAACGTAGGGCATATGTCACACCGCACAACTCCCGTGTACATGCAGCCTGTGTTATGAGACATTGGACGCGGATGACCTTTTAGTGAAAACACTGTTACGACCTATTTTATTATCATTGACCACTTTATAATTAAAATAAACTGCATAATAAATTCAAGCCCATTTTGTAATTAATACTCATTTAATTGGGCCCGCATTAACAAAATCGAGGAACTTATTTTATAATAGCAGAAAGATCATGTTGTAATATCGTTTGTTACAGTATTCAGGCCCAAGATGTACGATAAACAGTTGTGAGTATAGTTCGTTCAGGGGCATGTTGGTTCACAGTCGAACAATTGGCAACCTACGCATGCACCCCTTCCAGTGCCTCTGTAGTCAACGACCCCGCCAGATGTACTCTCATAAATCCAGTCTGCTCCCAACATCTAAATACCATTCAAATTCGACCCCACAGTCAAGGTGGATTGTAAACTAATGAAACACTATAATTTCCACTTAATTCAGGGTGCGGATTGATCGTAACACCGATAGCGACGTTCTTTTAGTGATTATTCATTCAATATCAATCAAACTATACATTCCTAAACGATTATTTAATTGGTTATGATTACAAACCTTCCAAGAGTGACACTAGTAACGCAGGTTCTACCGTTGTTCCTGAAACACGCTGTTGTGACTAATGATTGACACATTATATTGCATACATGTAAAGCGCCTGACAGCAATCTTCATTGGTTGGGCACTAGATATATAAATTTATTATTAGTCATTACTAATGGCATTTCTAAACACTCAGACAAAACAAAACTCGACTTTATTTCACCATCCATTAATCGTAGCGGAAAATAGCTTTTGTCGCGACTGTGTAGTACAAAGCTACTAAAACGACCACTGTCTTGTTGTCGGTTGTGTTAACGATTTCACTAGGAATACCCCAGTCTCCAATGTACTAATTTGGCATGATTATCAGTGAAAATGTATAAGGAAAAAAATTGCATTTACCTTTAGCATTATCGGTATTCCTTTGTTATCATTATTTCAAATGTTATATTAAATTAATATTGACATAGATTACTTGTCTGCGTTGTTTCCTTCAATGTTGACATTGCGCAATATTTTACGCGCGACATTATTTATTTCAGTATGGTATATTAGTATACGATGTATACGTGTCATTCGAATTGTAATGTCACACATCTGTGGTGATGACTAGTTGAATTTAATAGTTAGTTTTAATAAAACTGGCATTTTAAATAAAATGTCGACGCTTTTTGTATGGTGTTAATAAAACTGTCGACGATTTTCAAGCGGTGACAGTAATTGTGTTTTCCTGCTATTCACCAAAACAATTTGCAAGCCTTCAAAGAGTTTACACAAACAAACTCCGCATCCGGGACAAATGAAACACCGCGCAACACGTGGTCAACAGTTACCATATTGGACCCTAGACGCGGAAGTGTTTACGATGATTCTACTCGTAAGCTGATATTTCAACCAGGAAGTCATATAATACCTCCCGGCAGACATCAGACTCCATCACATATATAAAGGCGCCGAAGCAGCAAACCTCCATATCGCCACTCACCGAGACAGCGCCAGCGCAGTACGAGAAGTCACCGTCGCACAGATTCCTTCAACTGTCTCACACAACACGTCTTCGGTCACTTGGTGAGTTTTCTTCGCTTACGTTTCGTCAAGTGTGAATTAAGAAGTAATCGGCGGACTGATTTTTAAGAAAATTATTAAAATCAATGGCATTTTTCAAGAGCGTAATAATTTGTAGATGAATTTCGATTGTATGAAGTTTGTTTCTAAAAACTATTTTGGACTCTCTTAGCCAACTCAATGTGCGATACCCGATGGGTTTAGATAGGACATCGTATTAAGTCATTTTCGGTTTTTTGTTTCAGTACGATTTCAAGATGCATACTTCTATTCTTTGCGCCTTTGCGGTGTGCCTCGTTATGAGCCTTCTGCACCAGAGCGAGGCTGCGTGTTTCACGGTGACGCGGAGGAAATGCAGCGGTAACTTCTGCTGGAACGTATCCGTGAGAGTTTGCAACCGCAAGAAACGGTCCGTGGAATCTCAGGTAAAAACCAATGTTTAATATATCCAACGCATGTACAGTATTCAATGTGATACAAACGGGAATAAAGGAAAGGAAAGTATGTAAAAACCAACACCATGCATGTGATATCAGAATTTAACTTATATACATATTTATATCTACAAACAGGAACGTCATCAAGCTGCAATTAAACAAAACGCTATGCAATTAAATCAAAGCTATCACTTACTAAATCGATTATGGGCATACTTGATTGCACTAAATGGAGACTTTATAAATTAACTCCACTTGCAGTTGGAAGACGCCGCAGCGCACCAGCCGGCCAACTTGTCGCACTACGACTCAAACATGGATGGCAGAATCTCGACGAAGGAGTTTGAGCTGGGACTCGGTGATGACGTGACATTTGAAGAGGCGCTCCAGGCTCACATACAGGCCGACGTCAGTGGTAAGTGTTGGGGCTTTGTTCTTTACATCAATCGGTTAGAGTCGAGCTGAATACATCGATGTATTATATTATAGGACATTGGTCTGATGTGGGAGAGGTTAACTGCTGTTGCGTTCGCACCACTTATTTCCGATCAAATAAGGTTGCAAGCACATGCATTGAACAATCATGATAGCAATCATGTTAACTAGGTCTGTGTGCAAGCGACGGCTACAACGTGAAGGGAGAGGACATTGTCACGCCTACCGATCATAGTTTCTTGTGGCGGGGAGGGGGGAGGGTTGACATTAAATCAAGTTTTGTGTAGTGTCCCTCTCTTGCAAAGGTTGTAGTTTTATTGGTTGGAATGATGAGGTGGCGACGGTTTCGGCTGTGGTATTTATATATTAAACTAGATAGACTACAGCTGAAAATAAACTACTGCTAAACATATATATTGTTGTGTGCTTTAGTGGATTCACTTGATATTCCTTTTACACACGGAGTCATTCGAAAGTTATTCATGTTCCAGGTGACGGATTCTTGTCGTGTGAGGAATTCCTCGCCGCCTCTTTTCCGTTTGAACTCGTCGCCAAGAGAAGCTGCTTGTAACAAGAGCCGAGAAAGTCACATATTCACGACACGTTACTCAGCAGCTGCGGGGACGCTGCACACAAGCTCCACGAAGATATCTAATTTAATTCACGTGAACTAAACTATATGTTTATTTATTCCATATTTCAATTGTATTTCGTGTATTTTATTTTGTACGATGTTATCTAAAGGAAATAAATAATAATTAAATGTGCGATATTTGACGGTTATGTTTGTTTATATTGAGATTTATGACTGACTCCGCATGAACGCACGCACGCACGCACGCACGCACGCTCGCACGCACGCATGCTCGTGTAAGAACTTATATTTAACGGCCGGCACCATTGTTTCGTTTTAAATATGACTGTTTCGTCAAGCCATTACCAAACAAACGGCTTCAGAGACGAACGAAATGCAAGCACACAGATATCCCGCATACAAAGAAAGGCGGTATCTTGTATTTGTCACAGAATCGAGACGTCTGGAAGACCACATACACTTCGTGTTGCCATATTTGTCACAGTGTCGAGTCGTCTGAAAGACCACACACACTTCATGTTGCCATATTTGTCACAGTGTCGAGAAGTCTGGAAGACCACACACACTTCATGTTGCCATATTTGTCACACTATCGAGACGTCTGGAAGACCACACACACTTCGTGTTGCTATATTTGTCACATTATCGAGATGTCTGGAAGACCACACACACTTCGTGTTGCCATATTTGTCACAGTGTCGAGACGTCTGGAAGACCACACACACATTTCGTGTTCCCATATTTGTCACAGTGTCGAGACGTCTGGAAGACCACACACACTTCGTGTTGCCATATTCACATGTACACCGACCCACAGAGCAAGAGGCAAGACATTCGCATTCAATAAAGGTTGGTTTCGGCCTTGAGAGGGTGAAGGCTGTCCGACTGACACTGCGGCAATGTGTGTCACGGGTACACTGCATAGACCCTGGGGTAGATCTAGTATATTGGAAGGGGAGGTTTCGACTGTGAGGGTTAGCAAAATATTGAAAGTGTAATGAGCCACTGAATTGGTGTCGGGAGTCTGACTTTTGAGATGTTCTCTACTGAGTAATATTTATTTGGGTGTGTCATCATTTGATATGGTTTATATTCAGCAAAAAGGTTATTTTTTATAATAAAATACAAAACTACGGTGACCATAATAACAGACCATTTCAATATGCTTCCTTTTTTTATTAACGCAAATAAAACCAATGACACGTAGGCAATTATTTATTGTTCGTCGTTGGTCACTAGTCGCTACACAACAATTAGAGTTCAGGCGTCTACTAGAGGCTTTGCCAGTGGCATTCTTCTGGGGTGAAGTTCAGCGAATTTTTTTACAACATGGTCGTAATCAACACGCCTGCTGTAGTGGAGTTTCATTAGTGCTAGATCAGCGGGTCTTTCTGTTGACATCGTTGTACGGAAATATGTTTTCAGCAGTTTCAACACACTATTTGCGGGTTCATTCTCGGCGGATGTGACAGGCAGGGTGCATGCTATGCTCAACAACACATGCGTGCTTGGATAAATATCCGGGTCACGGGCCTGAAATATAAAAAAAAACAGGTTACAGTGTAAGCGCAATGCATCATCAATGAAGTTAGGGACCATCCATAAAGTACGTCACGCTATTTGTGGACATTTTTGAGACTCCCCACTCCTTGTCACACTTCGTATCGCTGGCATGTACACCTGCCCTAAATGACGTTCGTTTTGACAAAGATCCCCCAGGATGCATACATCTATACTAATTATTATATTCGTTGCATGACGGCATTGATTCGTTGTTTACACATAAAATATAAGTGTGTAAAAGTAATAAAAACAATACTGACTTGCTGGTCTGCTAACGACAGCTCGATGCGCCAACATTTCAAAACAGTTCACGTAACGCTTACCCAGAGACCCCCACCCCCAAGCGAGACCTACTTTATGGGTGACCCCTTATTACTGTGGTCATGTCGAAATCCACCATTACGTTCAAACCCTCCAGGAGAGACTGGGGCCGTCTGGAAACATTAGACCATGTCTTCTTCCACCGGTTGAATTCGATCTCCACTGTGGTAGGACTGGGTAAATCGCTTTGGTCGGATTCAATCAGGTCCCGCAAGTCGTCAAACGAGTGGTTAGCGGTGCAACTTGGAACTAGGCCCAACAAACTCGCTGTCGTTTGTTGCACAAACCAAACCTGAAATACACGATACAAAAAGCAACGTAAGGTTAATGTATAGAAAGTTGAAAATGTAAGTGGAAATATACATTCATAACATAAAAATATTGATGATGATTTAGTTATTAATATACATTTATACACGTATTGCACCATGATTATAGTAATGTAAAGCTAAAAGAGTAGTCTACTGCATAATACCCTGTCTTAATCTGAAATAATGTGTGTCCTTATGACTGGAATCAAAATGCGCAAATATTATTGTAATATCAATATCCATGACACTTCGATAGCTCTTTTTGAGTAAATCATTACAAATCAAAGAACCGATTCGCACCAAGTTAATATTATTTAAATTAAGTGGAAACGTAGTCTTTTACTACACTTAATAGGCAAAATAATAAAGTACATCACAAAAGTCGATACACCCCGGGAGTATCTATATTATTATAAAACAAGGTGTGGGTCTATGTTTGTATGCTTTCCCGTCTGTTTGACCATGTTTGAGGAAACGAACGACTATCATTGGGTCGTCCTCCTTCAAATGCCATTACTGTTACTGCTGAGCGAACACCTTTAGGCAAGTCGTTCCACATTCGTTGGTTTGCCACGGCAGAGATAGTATATATTGTCAAATTGTATGCTTTGACACTGACACTTTCAGCAGAATGGATTTAGGATTGTACTGCCTTCTGTTGTACCTGACGAATTATTAGCCTGTGAATAAAAAAGAACTTACCTAACCTCGTATCCATCTCTTTGATGAGATGGTCAATGGTAAGAAGACGGAGAACCTGTAGTACTCCTCTGTGCTTTCACGGGGTACGTTGTTTCTGTGTTTTTGGCAGGCGGCTATTAGGGATACTCTTGGGTTACAGCCAGTTGCATCGGAAACATCTGCAGACTTTGCAAACCATTGACCAAACTCCACATCTGCATGCTATCCACAGACATAAATAGAACACCCGTTAATAAAACAAGACCGCTGAGCCCTTATCAGTTGACACATGATAAAGTGATGCAGACATTCATGCTGCTGCACGGCAAGAACCCACTGGAGGTCCAGAGTTTATACTGTACAGCACCCAGCCTTCATCATATATCTATAGATATACAGTACTAATAAGAGATTATTACTATATAGCTATATATACCTAATACCTTATTACGTGCAGAGTCTACCCATGCACCTTGTATATCAAGTATAATAACATATTAGCTATAACAGTAGCACCACTAAACATGATCGAAACTGAACTTTCTGTGGTCAAAATCTCATTAAGCTCTGTTAGACATTCTTGTCTAAGGTCCCAAAAATATTCTTTTCCCATCCTCCAACATATTCCCCAGCTGCTCCATCACAGCCATTTCCACTGCGTAGAGTACAATGAATGTTGCAATGTGTACAGATTGAGTTACATGATAGTGGTTCATATAACGATGAAAAGGCAAACGACGACCAAAAAGGGGAGAGCCTCATTAAATGCAGATGACTTACTAAAGAAAAAAAATCTTATTAATGAGCTGACATCTAGTAGAGTTTAAATAAAGAGTTACAAATGTGCATACACGCGCGTACACATTATTTATAAAACTGAATCCTACCCCTATAACATTTTTATGTTTCACCCAATCAATGTAACTACTGGGAAACACTGATTGTACAATACCCCCAAGAAGAATAAACGTATCTGTAATTTGGTGATATTTCAGAAATTTTTTGAAACTGCTACACTTATTCACATATACACTAACGACATAAATTACCTGAAAATAACAAGATGTTAAATCCTGTCTTCTGTCGATTCGTACAGTTGTACGCCACACAGGAAATAACCATAACTATCTCCAGCAAGCCTCCAAAATGTTTGACTTGGAGAGTTTAACACTAATGCACGATGCTCACTCCAATATGAACAACCCAACTGCCCACACTTATAACACAACTGCAGGGACCACCCTCACCCAAATTATTAATCAGTCTGGTGGCCATGCCCCATTAAGAACAAATGACAATGACAAATCTTCAAGTTAACTGGTTCCTGGTATCATCATCACTGGCTACTAGCTCGATAAGTTTATACTTCTCTGGGAGCCACCTCATCTTCATTGCTTTTGTTTGCCTTGTATTGTACATGATGATGGTGAGGAGGAAATAAATTTACTTACTTACATATGTTTGACGATTATTTGTAACATGCTATGTTCACATTATAAACAGTACTACCCTATGTGTCGTGCAGTGGATGCAACTGTTTCGTGCAATGAAATGCCGGCCAGTGGTCCACGCCCGCTTCACTGCAATGAGCTGGCTTATCATTCTTGTGTACAGGGGGATGATTAATGATGTAACTCTTTGATGCTGTCTCATTTGTTTCAGGACATCTGCGGTTTCTCTGATCATCTGGTAGGCGATATATTTGCCATTCGCCGTCTTCTGGAGTTGATTCACGACTAATCGGTGCATGTATTATTGGTATCCGGCTAATCGGTGCATATTTTATTGGTATCCGACAAATCGGTGCACGCATCAGTGGTACCCGACTAATCGGTGCATGTTTTATTGGTACCTGGCTAATTGGTGCACGTAATACTGGTACACGACTAATCGGTGCACGTATTACTGGTACACGACTAATCGGTGCACGTATTATTGGTACCCGGGTAATCGATGTGTGTGTGTGTGTGTGTGTGTGTGTGTGTGTGTGTGTGTGTGTGTGTGTGTGTGTGTGTGTGTGTGTGTGTGTGTGTGTGTGTGTGTGTGTGTGTGTGTGTGTGTGTGTGTGTGTGTGTGTGTGTGTGTGTGTGTGTGTGTGTGTGTGTGTGTGTGTGTGTGTGTGTGTGTGTGTGTGTGTGTGTGTGGGGGGGGGGGGGAAGGGTGTATGTGGGTGGGTGATGGCCTTAGGGCGTGCGTGCGTGCGTGCGAGCGTGCGTGCGTGCGTGCGTGCGTGCGTGCAGTAAATCATTATCTTATTGTTGCGGACGTTCAGGCATGTGAGCGTCATAACTTTCATAAACAAACATAGCTGTAAAATATATAAATGTTTTTATTTCCTATAGATAACATACAAAACTTACGTGCAAAACTTATGTACACGACTTAGTATACATGACATACAGTGGATATACTGAATAAATATGCATAAAATTAATTTCATTATATATAAATTAGATATCTTCATGGTTGTCTGCGTGCAGCTTTCCCGCTGTTGTTTAGTAGCTTGTCGTGACTTTGTGACTTTCTCGGCTCTTGTGTTATAAGCAGCTTCTCTCGGCGATGAGTTCAAACGGAAACGAGGCGGCGATAAATTCATCACACGACAAGAACCCGTCACCTGGAACACGAACAACATTCTAATGACTACGTGTGTAAAAAGAACATGACAAGTAGTGATATGAGCTCCATGAAACCTTTACAAGAGAGGGACACTACCAAAACTTGATTAAGCGTCAGACCCCCCCTCCCCGCCACAAGATACTTTGACTTGCATCGGTACCCGTGAAAATATTTTCTCCCTTCTGTAACCATCGCTTGCACACAGGCATAGCTAACACGATTGGTAGCATGATCGTTCAATGCATGCGCTTGTAATCTTATTTGATCGGTAAGTAAACGACGTCCTGTAACAACAACAGCTGTTAACCTCTCCCACATCCGACCAATGTCCTGTAATGTCGTACATCGATGTCTTCAGCTCGACTCTAACCGACTGTTGTATAGAACAAAGCCGCGACACTTACCATTGACGTCGGCCTGTATGTGAGCCTGGAGCGCCTCTTCAAATGTCACGTCATCGCCGAGTCCCAGCTCAAACTCCTTCGTCGAGATTCTGCCATCCATGTCCTCGTCGTAGTGCGACAAGTTGGCCGGTTGGGGCGCTGCGGTGTCTTCCAACTGCAAGCGACGTGAATTTATGCAAGACGTCTTCATTTAGTGCAGTTGATAATGCTGTGATCAGTTTAATAAATAATAGTTTTGATTTAGTTGCATAGCGTGTCGTGTAATTCCAGTTTGATAACGTTCCTGTTTGCAAATAGAAATGTAGGCTCTCTAGCACGCATAGGTATTTGTGGTAATTTGTGAGATCACATGCATGATGTTGGTTTTATGCACCTCGTTGCAACAGTTGGAGCAGCGTCTTTCCACAATCCATCTCATTTATTCCCGTTTGTATCACTTTGAATACTGTACATTCATTGGATATGTTAAACATTTGTCTTTACCTGAGATTCAACGGACCGTTTCTTGCGGTTGCAAACTCTCACGGAAACGTTCCAGCAGAAGTTACCGCTGCATTTCCTCCGCGTCACCGTGAAACATGCAGCCTCGCTCTGGTGCAGAAGGCTCATAACGAGGCACACCGCAAAGGCGCAAAGAACAAAAGTATGCATCTTGAACGTGACCCTGAAAAACAACGAAGAAAACATACTCAATTACGATGTCCTATCCAAATCGATCGGTTATCGCACATTCAGTTGGTTAAGAGAGTCCATAGTACATTTTAGAAACCAACTTCGCACAATGCAAATCCCTCTACAAATTATTTTGCTCATGAACAATGCCACAAATTTTCTTAAAAATCAGACCGCCGATTACTTCTTAGTTTACACTTGTCGAAACATATGCGAAGTAAACTCACCAAGTAACTAAAGACGTGTTGTGTGAGAGAGTTGAGAGAATCTGTTCGACTCTGTGACTTGGCGTATTGCGCTGTCTCTGTCTCTGTAGATGGCGATATGGAGGCCTGCAGCTTCGGTCCCTTTATATACGCGATGGAGTCTGGTGTCTATCGGGATGTATTCTATGACTTCCTGGATGAGATATCAACTTACGAGTGTAAACATCGAAAACACTTCCGCGTCTAGGGTCCAATGTGGCCAACTTTTGATTACGTAGAGCGCTGTCTTTGTTTCAACCCGGATGCGTTGATATGATTGTGATATATCGGTTCATTGAAATCATTGAAATTATCATTATTTTAGCGTTTTGATAAAACTTGCACAACAACTAAAAACAACTAAGTACCCTCTTTTATTTGTATTTTCCCCTAAATTTTAATGGAACTAACTGTTACATACAACATGTCATACACGCGTTTACAAAATTCCTAATTTGACGTACAATTAAGGAACTCATTAAACAATCTAACGCGACGAATATTGTAACATCGAATCAAGGAATAAGAAAGTAGTGTATGTAATCAACCAATGAACAGGAAATTTAAAATAATGACATGTAGATAACAATGTGTCAACTATATCTCTATTATTTTGATAATTGCCATTTATAATGATGCATAATTAGCACATTGGAAGAGTAAGTCTCTATTCAAATGTACTATAAGTACCTACCTACCTATCCTCTTCGGGTCTAGTGGCCCATAAGGCCGACAATATTATAAGTAATATGTACAATGTTTTCACCGACTCGAGTCAATGCGTTTTGGACTTGGGTATATTCCAAGTAAAAGTTTAAGTAAATCCGAGTAAAACTATCTATGGATACTGTACTAGTCTTAACACTCAGTTGCGACAATAGTGTGAGCGGTTTCTTGGTCAACGGCTGCAGTCTGCAACATTTTCGCAGATCTGGTTATTATAATGTTACTTAATAATAATAATAATTAACTTATATGGCATCTATATCCTCAGGAACCTGAGCTCAGAGGCGCAACAAAAACAAAATCATTAATCATAATCGTGAACAGGGACGCGCAAAAGTCATTATCAGAACGAGGGACAACCGAAGATTTATGGTGGAAATACAATTTGGAATAAATATGCCTTGAGTTTTTTTCGGACTGATACAGCTTATTAGTAATATAATATATTGAGCCACTCGAACTTGTGCATGTAAAATTTTAAATATTAAACATGATATGTGTCCATTAGATAAAACATTATTCTAGAGTTTTCTTCACTGAACCGGATTAAGAGACACTTCCTGGTTGTAGTCCGCGTGGATACAGATTGCGTGTCGAATCAGACCTAACCGGGAAGTGATACTCCTCGTCAAATGTCAGCTGATGTTTTGTTGTTCTGGCTTTGTTTACTAGAAATACGCTGCTGTCACTTTGAGCATTTTAAAACACTCATACCCAATGTAATTGGAATTCATTGCACCATCTATAATTCGTAGAGAAAGGAATATCAATATCTGTACTGAACTACAACAGCCCACTCTACAGGGCAACCAGGTGAACAAGGCGACAGCATTGTCACTTAATTAATGTTATAATTGTAATTACTGTTGTAAGGTACCCAGTTTTTAAGTGTACACACTGTTTTCACTGAGTAATATATCATTTAACACATTTTGTGACAGCCAGCTAACCCCAAAACAATTAGAATCCATCACATAATTGAATATACATGAAAACATCTATGAAGAAATTAATTAGACTGGTGATTGCAATATATTAATCGTTTTCTCTTCTTTCACAGACAAAATGTAATACAAGAAAAAATTACTACATGAAAACATATTCACCAATGGTGGATTTTGATTAAAGTAAACCCATATCACCTTCTAGCTTTGCATAATTTTATTCAGTAACTTTTATATTCGCATAAATATTAGGACATTTTGCTATGCTTAATTGATGGTGCTGTGAAATCAAGTTTTTTTATTTATGCTTTGAAATGTTAATTGGCGAACAACAAAACATTAGGTGACGTCTGACGAGATGTTTCGCTTCCTGCTTAGTCATTTCCGTACTACAGCCACGATCTGCTGTGACCACTGAATGTTGTATTCCCAGTGAATATGCAAGAAAATCGACTGCATCACTTCAAGTCAAGATTTCAGCAACAAAAATGTATTTTATGAATAGGAATATTATATATATATATATATATATATATATATATATATTCTGAAAGTACGATAATCAGCGAGTAAAGTGAGCTATCTCATTTTACATTTCGTCGTCATGGTAACCAGCAATCCAAAATGGCCGCCACGATTTCAACGGTTTTGCAGTTGCTGAACACAGTGGTATACCAATGTACATATTTAATGTAAACTACTCGTGTAAACTACTCATCATGCTACAGGAATGTACTATGATACAAAATACAATATCAAGTACATTTTGTGGAATATAAGAAAGCCAAAAATAAGTTATTTATTTGTATTTTATACATATATGTGACATAAGTGTTTATTTGTATATTTGCTAACACATCCATCGCGACTGGACCGATTCCAATCAAACTTTGCATGTTGACTGATTCACAGACACCTTTTTCTTATTACAAAAATCAAACTCCGGCAACGACGCATCATTCACCAGTGCGCAGCTCATCCTCAGCGTCTACACCGTCATTTTCATCATCACTGACGTCCGAGTAGCGATCGAAAATACTCCCGCTGTCAGTGTCCGTTTCGCCTCCGGTTTGGTCGCTAAGTTCGCCAACATCATCGTTGTTTCGATCGTCAACATCCGATAACAATTCTTCGCTAAAACTATCAAATAATCTGTCCAAAACATACGGCGGTAAAGTGGCTCAACGTAGTAGATAATTATAAGTAAAAGCGATTTAAATGGTGAACGTAGCCAATGCCTAAAATCCGGCCTGTCGTACTGTAGCGTCACACACCGCGCGGAAGTGGTTAGGTCTAAAGTCCTCGTTTTGTAAAAACACAACAACATCTCATTCAACATGCAGTCCGCATCTACGTGGAACACAAAAAGGAAGTACCATCGCCTGGTCAGATTAAATGGCGAGAACTCTCAAAGGATAGTTTCACTGATGGACACATATGACATTAAATGCGTCAAACAATATTTGTAAAACTGCGAGTATCCCAAAATAACATGGAAATAATAAAGTATATTCAATCGGTAAGTAGCCTTATCATTAACCGAGGGTCGAATGTGTAACAAACTACAACTATACGAGTGGGTGATAGCTTTTAAAAAAGATTACCCATGTCACATATTCATGCTTCCAATGCTGCATTTGTCTAATCAGGCATCATCGTCAAAATAGAATGTGGAAATAATGTAGGTGTAACTGCCATATACGTCTTAGTTGTAGTTCCATGTTGTCATTATTTCAGATTATATGAGGATGATTTATGCTACTTGCATATATTGTTCTTCAGTGTTAAGCTTGTGTCAATATTCGTTACATCTGATTGTCTACAGGTGGGTCAGTTGAATTTAATTATTAGTTATAATAAAAGAAGGTACATAGTAGAACAAGTTCGTAATTTGTTTTAGAAGACGTGACAATGACGATGTTATCATGTCATTCAACAGTTTACATTTCATAACTGCGCATCCGGGATGGAAATAACAACGTAGTCCAGATTGACCACATTGGACCCTAGACGCGGAAGTGTTTCCATGATCATACTCGTAAGTTGATATCCATGCAGGAAGTCATATGATACCTCCCGGCAGACATCAGACTCCATCACCTATATAAAGACGCCGAGGCAGCAGACCTCCATATCGCCATCTACAGAGACAAAGCCAGCGCAGTACGCCAAGTCACAGAGTCGAACAGATTCTCTCAACTCTCACACAGAACACGTCTTCAGTCACTTGGTAAGTTCTCTTCGCTTATGTTTCGACAAGTGTGAACATTTATTTAACGTACTGATTGATTTTAAAAAGTGATGACAATTTTCAACAAGGTAATTAATTGTAGTTAGGATTGTGTGGTCGAAAGGAAGTTGCTTGTCAGAAACTATTCAATACACTCTAAACAAATTCAATTAGCCGAATCAGTTTCGTTGATGTGTAAGGCTGTGCGTGTGTGTGTGTGTGTGTGTGTGTGTGTGTGTGTGTGTGTGCCCGCTAGCGCGCGTGCGTGTTTTCGTGGTTGCGTGCGAGGATGCGTGCTTGCGTGCGTGCTTGTTTAGCAAAATTTCGGTTTCAATCGAACCGATATTAACTCAATAGTTTGATAAATCATTTAGTCTACACTAAAAATACATTTGCACAAACGAACTACCATATCGCAGTCGATACTAGACAGTTTAATTTTTGGCGAAATTACTTTGAAATGAAACGAGCGAAAAATCAAATTGCAGAGGCAGTTTGCGCTAACCGTCAGATTTAAACATTTTGTTATGTAAGAAAATGCATCTTATTGATAATGAATTTGTTTTTTTTAGTGCGCCTTCAAGATGCATACTTCTATTTGTTGCGCGTTTGCCGTCTGCCTCGTTTTGGTTCTGGTAGACCAAAGCGAGGCGGGGTGTCGCACCGTACAGCGGAGGAAATGCAGCGGCAGCTTTTGTTGGACGGTGTCACTGACCATTTGCAACCGCAAGAGACGGTCCGTTGAATCTCAGGTGAAGACAAAGGTTTAGCATAATCAATGTATACAGATTCCAATGTGGCACAAACGTGAATAGATGAGATTGCTTTAAGTGTTCGAAGGATATTTCAAAACAACGCCATGCATGTGACCTAAAATGTTGACATAAATATGTTTTTCTATCTGCAAGAGGATGTTTTCAAACTGAAGATAAGAAATGCGTAAATAGTTATATCTGTTCGTGCCTCTTGCAGATGGAAGACGCCGCAGCGCCCCAGCCGGCCGACTTGTCGCACTACGACTCAAACATGGATAGCAAAATCTCGACGAAGGAGTTTGAGATGGGACTCGGTGATGACGTGACATTTGAAGAGGCGCTCCAGGCTCACATACAGGCCGACGTCAACGGTAAGTGTCGCGGCTTTGTTCCTTACAACAGTCGATTGCGCGTAGGTGTGGTGATGGCGGTGTTTTACCTGTGTCAATAATTTTGAATATAATAGCGATGTCAAAGCAGGCTAAACCTGTAATATGTAGAAGATGTCATCTACCTTTACACGTAGCAAATGCTATTAGCTAAGAGGTTCAGCAACTCTATCCTTATAGGTCGCACCTAAACGACCGATCAAAGTTTCTTGTGACGGGGGGGGGGGGGGGCGTTTGACATTAAATCAAGTTTTGTGTAGTGTCCCTCTCTTGCAAAGGTTGTAGTTTTATTGGTTGGAATGTTGAGGTGGCGACGGTTTCGGCTGTGGTAGTTATATATTAAACTAAATAGACTACTGCTGAAAATAATTTTATTTTGCTTTAGTGGAATCACTTGATATTTCTTTTACACACGGAGTCATTCGAAAGTTATTCATGTTCCAGGTGACGGGTTCTTGTCGTGTGAGGAATTCCTCGCCGCCTCTTTTCCGTTTGAACTCGTCGCCGAGAGAAGCTGTTTGTAACAAGAGCCGAGAAAGTCACATAGTCACGACACGCTACTAAGCAGCTGCGGGAACGCTGCACACAAGCACCATGAAGATATCTAGTTTAATTCACGTTGATTGAACTATATGTTTATTTATTCCATATTCCAATTGTATTTCGTGTATTTTATTTTGTACGATGTTATCTAAAGGAAATAAATAATAAGTAAATGTGCGATATTTGACGGTTATGTTTTGTTTATGTAGATATTTATAACTGACGCTTACACGCCTGAACGTTCGCACGAACGCACTCACACACGTACGCACGCATGCAACTGGTATTCAACGGCCGTTGAATATCCATACCATACCATTACCATACAAACGGCTTCAGAGACGAACGAAATGCAAGCACACAGATATCCCGCAGACAAAGAAAGGTGGTATCTTGTATTTGTCACAGTGTCGAGACGTCTGGAAGACTACACATACTTCGTGTTGCCATATTCGACCCACAGAGCATTCGCATTCAATAAAAGGTGGTTTCAGCATTGAGAGGGTGAAGGCTATCCGACTGACACAGCGGCAGTGTACGTCACAGGTTCACTGCATAGACCCTGGGGTGGATCTAGGATTTTGGAAGGGGATTTGACTGTGAGGGTTCGCAAAATATTGAAAGTGTAACGAGCCACTGAATAGTGATGTATGTAAGAAGAATAATGCCCAACGTAGCAGTTGTGGCCGGGGTCTGACTTTTGAGATATTCTCTACTGAGTAATATTTATTCTGGTATGTCATCATTTGATATGGTTTATATTCAACAAAAAGGTTACTATTTATAATAAAAAACAAAACTACGGTAAACCACAATAATAGACCATTTCACTATGCCCCCCTTTCATTCATACAAATAAAATCAACGTCACGTAGGTAATTATAGATTGCACGTCGTTGGTCTCTAGTCCGTAGACAACTATTAGAGTTCAGGCGTCTACTAGAAGCTTTGCCTTTGGCATATTCTGGGATGAAGTTCAGCGAATTTTCTGACGACATAGTCGCAATCAACAGGCCTGCTGTAGTGGATTTTCATTTGTGCCAGGTCAGCGAATCTTTCTGTTGACGTCGTTGAACGGAGATACGTTTTCAGCAGTTTCAACACACTGTTTGAGGGTTCATTCTCGGCGGATGAGACACACAGGGTCCATGCTATGCGCAACAACACATGCATGCTTGGATAAATATCCGGATCACGGGCCCAAAATATCAAAACAGGTTACAGTGTAAGCGCAATGCAAACATTTTCACTTGCTAACTAACATCCAGCGAACTCGCACAGATAGTATCAATAGATTCTTTATGCGCACGTAGTTCGGTAAATGAGACTAGACTATGCATCATGTTCTGCATTCATTATATAATATGCAAAAGTATGCTCAGCAGCGAAATACAAGGGCCAATTATTAAACAGATGACATTGTGAATCAAGTTTACTGTTTCATTTAAGTGGCAATGTCAGATCTCTTCATCGTGTCAAAGTTATATTATAGGCATCATCAATGAAGTTAGTGGCCATCCATAAAGTACGTCACGCCATTTGTGGACATTTTGTGGACTCCCCACCTCCCCTAAAACTATGTTCGTTTTGACAAAGGTCCGTCCCCCACCTAGGATGCGTACATCTATACTAATTATTATATTCGTTGCATGGCTGTATTGATTCGTTATTTACACATAAAATGTAAGTATTTGAAAGTAATAAAAACCAATAGTACTTTGCTTGTTTGATATCGACATCTCGACGAGTCAACATTTAAAAAAAAATACGTAACGCTTACACAGAGACCCCGCACCCCATGTAACGATTCGTCACGCTTACCTAAAGACTCCCATCCCTAAGCGTGACGTACTTTATGGATGACTCCTTATTATTGTGGTCATGTCGCAATCCACTCTAGAAAATACTCTTACGTTCAAACCCTCCTGGAGAGAATGGGTCGGTCTGGAAAATTTAGAACATGTCTTCTTCCACCGGTTGAATTCGATCTCCTCTGGTTTGACTGGGTGGATCGCTTTGGTCGGATTCAATCAGGTCCCCCAAGTCGTCAAACGAGTGGTTAGCGGTGCAACTTGGAACTAGGCCCAACAAACTCGCTGTCGTTTGTTGCACAAGACCAAACCTGGAATACACGATACAAAAAGCAACGTAAGGTTAATCTATAGAAAGTTGAAAATGTAAGTGGAAATATACATTCATAACATAAAAATTTTAATGATGATTTAGTTATTAATATACATTTATACACGTATACGCAGCATAATTATGGTAATGTAAAGCTAAAAGAGTAGTCTACTGCATAATACCCTGTCTTAATCTGAAATAATGTGTGTCGTTATGAGGGAATCAAAATGCGCAAATATTATTGTAATATCAATATCCATGACACTTCGATAGCTCTTTTTGAGTAAATCATTACAAATCAAAGAACCGATTCACACCAAGTTAATATTATTTAAATTAAGTGGAAACGTAGTCTTTTAGACGGTCAATAAGACTACACTTAATAGGCAAAATAATAAAGTACATCACAAAAGTCGATATACCCCGGGAGTATCTTTGTTATTATAAAACAGGGTGTGGGTCTATGTTTGTATGTTTTCCCGTCTGTTTGACCATGTTTGAGGAAACGAACGACTATCATTGGATCGTCCTCCTTCAAATGCCATTACGGTTACTGCTACTGCTGAGCGAACACCTTTAGGCAAGTCGTTCCACATTCGTTGGTTTGCCACGGCAGAGATAGTATATATTGTCCAATTGTATGCTTTGACCATGACACTTTCAGCAGAATGGATTTAGGATTGTACTGCCTTCTGTTGTACCTGACGAATTATTAGCATGTGAATAAAAAAGAACTTATCTAACCTCGTATCCATCTCTTTGATGAGATGGTCAATGGTATGAAGACGGAGAGCCTGTAGTACTCCTGTGTGCTTTCACGGGGTACGTTGTTTCAGTGTTTTGGCAGGCGGCTATTCGGGATACTCTTGGGTTACAGCCAGTTGCATCGGAAACATCTGCATACTTTGCAAACCATTGACCAAACTCCACATCTGCATGCTATCCACAGACATAAATAGAACACCCGTTAATAAAACAAGACCGCTGAGCCCTTATCAGTTGACACATGATACACTGATGCAGACATTCATGCTGCTGCACGGCAAGAACCCACTGGAGGCCCAGTGTTTATACTGCACAGCACCCAGTCTTCATCATATATCTATAGATATACAGTACTAATAAGAGATTATTACTATATTGCTATATATATCTAATACCTTATTACGTGCACAGTCTACCCATGCACCTTGTATATCAAGTATAATAACATATTAACTATAACAGTAGCACCACTAAACATGATCGAAACTGAACTTTCTGTGGTCAAAATCTCATTAAGCTCTGTTAGACATTCTTGTCTAAGGTCCCAAAAATATTCTTTTCCCATCCTCCAACATATTCCCCAGCTGCTCCATCACAGCCATTTCCACTGCGTAGAATGCAATGAATGTTGCAATGTGTACATATTGAGTTACATGATAGTGGTTCATATAACGATGAAAAGGCAAACGACGACCAAAAAGGGGAGAGCCTCATTAAATGCAGATGACTTACTAAAGAAAAAAATCTTATTAATGAGCTGACATCTAGTAGAGTTTTAATAAAGAGTTACAAATATGCATACACGCGCGCACACATTATTTATAAAACTGAATCCTACCCCTATAACATTTTTATGTTTCACCCAATCAATGTAACTACAGGGAAACACCGATTGTACATTACCCCCAAGAAGAATAAACGTATCTGTAATATGGTGATATTTCAGAAATTTTTTTAAACTGCTACACTCGTTCACATATACACTAACGACATAAATTACTTGAAAATAACAAGATGTTAGATCCTGTCTTCTGTCGATCCGTACAGCTGTAAGCCACACAGGAAATGACCATAACTTTCTCCAGCAAGCCTCCAAAATATTTGACTTTGAGTTTAATACTAATGCACGATGCTCACTCCAGTATGAACAACCCAACTGCCCACACTTATAACTCAACTGCTGGGACCACGCTCACCCAAGTTATTAATCAGTCTGGTGGCCATGCCCCATTAAGAACAAATGACAATGACAAATCTTCAAGTTAACTGGTTCCTGGTATCATCATCACTGGCTACTAGCTCGATAAGTTTATACTTATCTGGTAGCCACCTCATCTTCATTGCTTTTGTTTGCCTTGTATTGTACATGATGATGGTGAGGAGGAAATAAATTTACTTACTTACTCACTTACTTACTTAGTTACATATGTTTGACGACTATTTGTAACATGCTATGTTCACCTTATAAACAGTACTACCCTATGTGTCGTGCAGTGGATGCAACTGTTTCGTGCAATGAAATGCCGGCCAGTGGTCCACGCCCGCTTCACTGCAATGAGCTGGCTTATCATTCTTGTGTACAAGGGGATGATTAATGATGTAACTCTATGATGCTGTCTCATATGTTTCAGGACATCTACGGTTTCTCTGATCATCTGGTAGGCGATATATTTGTTATTCGCCGTCTTCTGGACTTGATTCACGACTAATCGGTGCATGTATTATTGGTATCCGGCTAATCGGTGCATATTTTGTTGGTATCCGACAAATCGGTGCACGCATCAGTGGTACCCGACTAATCGGTGATGTTTTATTGGTACCTGGCTAATCGGTGCACGTATTATTGGTACCCGGCTAATCGATGCACGTAATACTGGTACACGACTAATCGGTGCACGTATTACTGGTACACGACTAATCGGTGCACGTATTATTGGTACCCGGGTAATCGATGTGTGTGTGTGTGTGTGTGTGTGTGTGTGTGTGTGTGTGTGTGTGTGTGTGTGTGTGTGTGTGTGTGTGTGTGTGTGTGTGTGTGTGTGTGTGTGTGTGTGTGTGTGTGTGTGTGTGTGTGTGTGTGTGGGGGAGGGTGTATGTGGGTAGGCGATGGCCTTAGGGCGTGCGTGCGTGCGTGCGTGCGTGCGTGCGTGCGTGCAGTAAATCATTATCTTATTGTTGCGGACGTTCAGGCATGTGAGCGTCATAACTTTCATAAACAAACATAACTGTAAAATATATCAATGTATTTATTTCCTATAGATAACATAAAAAACGTACGTGCAAAACTCATGTACACGACTTAGTATACGTGACATACAGTGGATATACTGAATAAATATGCATAAAATTCATTTCATGATATATAAATTAGATATCTTCATGGTTGTCTGCGTGCAGCTTTCCCGCTGTTGTTTAGTAGCTTGTCATGACTTTGTGACTTTCTCGGCTCTTGTGTTATAAGCAGCTTCTATCGGCGATGAGTTCAAACGGAAACGAGGCCGCGATAAATTCATCACACGACAAGAACCCGTCACCTGGAACACGAACAACATTCTAATGACTCTGTGTGTAAAAAGAATATGACAAGTAGTGATATGAGCTCCATGAAACCTTTACAAGAGAGGGACACTACCAAAACTTGATTAAGCGTCAGACCCCCCCTCCCCGCCACAAGATACTTTGACTTGCATCGGTACCCGTGAAAATATTTTCTCCCTTCTGTAACCATCGCTTGCACACAGGCATAGCTAACACGATTGGTAGCATGATCGTTCAATGCATGCGCTTGTAATCTTATTTGATCGGTAAGTAAACGACGTCCTGTAACAACAACAGCTGTTAACCTCTCCCACATCCGACCAATGTCCTGTAATGTCGTACATCGATGTCTTCAGCTCGACTCTAACCGACTGTTGTATAGAACAAAGCCGCGACACTTACCATTGACGTCGGCCTGTATGTGAGCCTGGAGCGCCTCTTCAAATGTCACGTCATCGCCGAGTCCCAGCTCAAACTCCTTCGTCGAGATTCTGCCATCCATGTCCTCGTCGTAGTGCGACAAGTTGGCCGGTTGGGGCGCTGCGGTGTCTTCCAACTGCAAGCGACGTGAATTTATGCAAGACGTCTTCATTTAGTGCAGTTGATAATGCTGTGATCAGTTTAATAAATAATAGTTTTGATTTAGTTGCATAGCGTGTCGTGTAATTCCAGTTTGATAACGTTCCTGTTTGCAAATAGAAATGTAGGCTCTCTAGCACGCATAGGTATTTGTGGTAATTTGTGAGATCACATGCATGATGTTGGTTTTATGCACCTCGTTGCAACAGTTGGAGCAGCGTCTTTCCACAATCCATCTCATTTATTCCCGTTTGTATCACTTTGAATACTGTACATACATTGGATATGTTAAACATTTGTCTTTATCTGAGATTCCACGGACCGTTTCTTGCGGTTGCAAACTCTCACGGAAACGTTCCAGCAGAAGTTACCGCTGCATTTCCTCCGCGTCACCGTGAAACACGCAGCCTCGCTCTGGTGCAGAAGGCTCATAACGAGGCACACCGCAAAGGCGCAAAGAACAAAAGTATGCATCTTGAACGTGACCCTGAAAAACAACGAAGAAAACATACTCAATTACGATGTCCTATCCAAATCGATCGGTTATCGCACATTCAGTTGGTTAAGAGAGTCCATAGTACATTTTAGAAACCAACTTCGCACAATGCAAATCCCTCTACAAATTATTTTGCTCATGAACAATGCCACAAATTTTCTTAAAAATCAGACCGCCGATTACTTCTTAGTTTACACTTGTCGAAACATATGCGAAGTAAACTCACCAAGTAACTAAAGACGTGTTGTGTGAGAGAGTTGAGAGAATCTGTTCGACTCTGTGACTTGGCGTATTGCGCTGTCTCTGTCTCTGTAGATGGCGATATGGAGGCCTGCAGCTTCGGTCCCTTTATATACGCGATGGAGTCTGGTGTCTATCGGGATGTATTCTATGACTTCCTGGATGAGATATCAACTTACGAGTGTAAACATCGAAAACACTTCCGCGTCTAGGGTCCAATGTGGCCAACTTTTGATTACGTAGAGCGCTGTCTTTGTTTCAACCCGGATGCGTTGATATGATTGTGATATATCGGTTCATTGAAATCATTGAAATTATCATTATTTTAGCGTTTTGATAAAACTTGCACAACAACTAAAAACAACTAAGTACCCTCTTTTATTTGTATTTTCCCCTAAATTTTAATGGAACTAACTGTTACATACAACATGTCATACACGCGTTTACAAAATTCCTAATTTGACGTACAATTAAGGAACTCATTAAACAATCTAACGCGACGAATATTGTAACATCGAATCAAGGAATAAGAAAGTAGTGTATGTAATCAACCAATGAACAGGAAATTTAAAATAATGACATGTAGATAACAATGTGTCAACTATATCTCTATTATTTTGATAATTGCCATTTATAATGATGCATAATTAGCACATTGGAAGAGTAAGTCTCTATTCAAATGTACTATAAGTAATATGTACACTGTTTTCACCGACTCGAGTCAATGCGTTTTGGACTTGGGTATATTCCAAGTAAAAGTTGAAGTAAATCCGAGTAAAACTATCTATGGTTACTGTACTAGTCTGAACACTCAGTTGCGACAATAGTGTGAGCGGTTTCTTGGTCAACGGCTGCAGTATGCAACATTTTCGCAGATCTTGTTATTGTAACGGTACTTAATAATAATAATAATAATAATAATAATAATAATAATTAACTTATATGGCACCTATATCCTCAGGAACCTGAGCTCAGAGGCGCAACAAAAACAAAATCATTAATCATAATCGTGAACAGGGACGCGCAAAAGTCATTATCAGAACGAGGGACAACCGAAGATTTATGGTGGAAATACAATTTGGAATAAATATGCCTTGAGTTTTTTTCGGACTGATACAGCTTATTAGTAATATAATATATTGAGCCACTCGAACTTGTGCATGTAAAATTTTAAATATTAAACATGATATGTGTCCATTAGATAAAACATTATTCTAGAGTTTTCTTCACTGAACCGGATTAAGAGACACTTCCTGGTTGTAGTCCGCGTGGATACAGATTGCGTGTCGAATCAGACCTAACCGGGAAGTGATACTCCTCGTCAAATGTCAGCTGATGTTTTGTTGTTCTGGCTTTGTTTACTAGAAATACGCTGCTGTCACTTTGAGCATTTTAAAACACTCATACCCAATGTAATTGGAATTCATTGCACCATCTATAATTCGTAGAGAAAGGAATATCAATATCTGTACTGAACTACAACAGCCCACTCTACAGGGCAACCAGGTGAACAAGGCGACAGCATTGTCACTTAATTAATGTTATAATTGTAATTACTGTTGTAAGGTACCCAGTTTTTAAGTGTACACACTGTTTTCACTGAGTAATATATCATTTAACACATTTTGTGACAGCCAGCTAACCCCAAAACAATCAAATCCATCATATAATTGATTATACATGAAAACATCTATGAAGAAATTCATTAGACTGGTGATTGCAATATATTAATCGTTTTCTCTTCTTTCACAGTCAAAATGTAATACAAGAAAAAATTACTATATGAAACCATATCCATCAATGGTGGATTTTGATTAAAGTAAATCCATATCACCTTCTAGCTTTGCATAATTTTATTCAGTAACTTTTATATTCGCATTACTATTAGGACACTTTTGTTAATCTTAATGGATGGTGCTGTGAAATCCAGTTTTTTTATTTATGCTTTGAAATGTTAATGGGCGAACAACAAAACATTAGGCGACGTCTGACGAGATGTTTCGCTTCCTGCTTAGCCATTTCTGTACTACAACCATGATCTGCTGTGATCACAGAATACTGTATTCCCAGTGAATATGCAAGAAAATCGACTGCATCTAGTCAATATTTCAGCAACATAAATGTATTGTATGAATAGGAATATTTTATTTATTTTCTGAATGTACGATAATCAGCGAGTAAAGTGAGCTATGTCATTTTACATTTCGTCGTCATGGTAACCAGCAATCCAAAATGGCCGCCACGATTTCAACGTTTTTGCAGTTGCTGAACACATTGGTATACCAATGTACATATTTAATGTAAACTACTCCTGTAAACTACTCATCATGCTACAGGAATGTACTATGATACAAAATACAATATCAAGTACATTTTGTGGAATATAAGAAAGCCAAAAATAAGTTATTTATTTGTATTTTATACATATATGTGACATAAGTGTTTATTTGTATATTTGCTAACACATCCATCGCGACTGGACCGATTCCAATCAAACTTTGCATGTTGACTGATTCACAGACACCTTTTTCTTATTACAAAAATCAAACTCCGGCAACGACGCATCATTCACCAGTGCGCAGCTCATCCTCAGCGTCTACACCGTCATTTTCATCATCACTGACGTCCGAGTAGCGATCGAAAATACTCCCGCTGTCAGTGTCCGTTTCGCCTCCGGTTTGGTCGCTAAGTTCGCCAACATCATCGTTGTTTCGATCGTCAACATCCGATAACAATTCTTCGCTAAAACTATCAAATAATCTGTCCAAAACATACGGCGGTAAAGTGGCTCAACGTAGTAGATAATTATAAGTAAAAGCGATTTAAATGGTGAACGTAGCCAATGCCTAAAATCCGGCCTGTCGTACTGTAGCGTCACACACCGCGCGGAAGTGGTTAGGTCTAAAGTCCTCGTTTTGTAAAAACACAACAACATCTCATTCAACATGCAGTCCGCATCTACGTGGAACACAAAAAGGAAGTACCATCGCCTGGTCAGATTAAATGGCGAGAACTCTCAAAGGATAGTTTCACTGATGGACACATATCACATTAAATGCGTCAAACAATATTTGTAAAACTGCGAGTATCCCAAAATAACATGGAAATAATAAAGTATATTCAATCGGTAAGTAGCCTTATCATTAACCGAGGGTCGAATGTGTAACAAACTACAACTATACGAGTGGGTGATAGCTTTTAAAAAAGATTACACATGTCACATATTCATGTTTCCAATGCTGCATTTGTCTAATCAGGCATCATCGTCAAAATAGAATGTGGAAATAATGTAGGTGTAACTGCCATATACGTCTTAGTTGTAGTTCCATGTTGTCATTATTTCAGATTATATGAGGATGATTTATGCTACTTGCATATATTG
This sequence comes from Lamellibrachia satsuma, assembly GCA_033239005.1. Taxonomy (NCBI): domain Eukaryota; kingdom Metazoa; phylum Annelida; class Polychaeta; order Sabellida; family Siboglinidae; genus Lamellibrachia; species Lamellibrachia satsuma. The sequence continues at coordinate 2,062,542 of BSQZ01000011.1, forward strand.
TTCTTCAGTGTTAAGCTTGTGTCAATATTCGTTACATCTGATTGTCTACAGGTGGGTCAGTTGAATTTAATTGTTAGTTATAATAAAAGAAGGTACATAGTAGAACAAGTTCGTAATTTGTTTTAGAAGACGTGACAATGACGATGTTATCATGTCATTCAACAGTTTACATTTCATAACTGCGCATCCGGGATGGAAATAACAACGTAGTCCAGATTGACCACATTGGACCCTAGACGCGGAAGTGTTTCCATGATCATACTCGTAAGTTGATATCCATGCAGGAAGTCATATGATACCTCCCGGCAGACATCAGACTCCATCACCTATATAAAGACGCCGAGGCAGCAGACCTCCATATCGCCATCTACAGAGACAAAGCCAGCGCAGTACGCCAAGTCACAGAGTCGAACAGATTCTCTCAACTCTCACACAGAACACGTCTTCAGTCACTTGGTAAGTTCTCTTCGCTTATGTTTCGACAAGTGTGAACATTTATTTAACGTACTGATTGATTTTAAAAAGTGATGACAATTTTCAACAAGGTAATTAATTGTAGTTAGGATTGTGTGGTCGAAAGGAAGTTGCTTGTCAGAAACTATTCAATACACTCTAAACAAATTCAATTAGCCGAATCAGTTTCGTTGATGTGTAAGGCTGTGCGTGTGTGTGTGTGTGTGTGTGTGTGTGTGTGTGTGTGTGTGTGTGTGTGTGTGCCCGCTAGCGCGCGTGCGTGTTTTCGTGGTTGCGTGCGAGGATGCGTGCTTGCGTGCGTGCTTGTTTAGCAAAATTTCGGTTTCAATCGAACCGATATTAACTCAATAGTTTGATAAATCATTTAGTCTACACTAAAAATACATTTGCACAAACGAACTACCATATCGCAGTCGATACTAGACAGTTTAATTTTTGGCGAAATTACTTTGAAATGAAACGAGCGAAAAATCAAATTGCAGAGGCAGTTTGCGCTAACCGTCAGATTTAAACATTTTGTTATGTAAGAAAATGCATCTTATTGATAATGAATTTGTTTTTTTTAGTGCGCCTTCAAGATGCATACTTCTATTTGTTGCGCGTTTGCCGTCTGCCTCGTTTTGGTTCTGGTAGACCAAAGCGAGGCGGGGTGTCGCACCGTACAGCGGAGGAAATGCAGCGGCAGCTTTTGTTGGACGGTGTCACTGACCATTTGCAACCGCAAGAGACGGTCCGTTGAATCTCAGGTGAAGACAAAGGTTTAGCATAATCAATGTATACAGATTCCAATGTGGCACAAACGTGAATAGATGAGATTGCTTTAAGTGTTCGAAGGATATTTCAAAACAACGCCATGCATGTGACCTAAAATGTTGACATAAATATGTTTTTCTATCTGCAAGAGGATGTTTTCAAACTGAAGATAAGAAATGCGTAAATAGTTATATCTGTTCGTGCCTCTTGCAGATGGAAGACGCCGCAGCGCCCCAGCCGGCCGACTTGTCGCACTACGACTCAAACATGGATAGCAAAATCTCGACGAAGGAGTTTGAGATGGGACTCGGTGATGACGTGACATTTGAAGAGGCGCTCCAGGCTCACATACAGGCCGACGTCAACGGTAAGTGTCGCGGCTTTGTTCCTTACAACAGTCGATTGCGCGTAGGTGTGGTGATGGCGGTGTTTTACCTGTGTCAATAATTTTGAAGATAATAGCGATGTCAAAGCAGGCTAAACCTGTAATATGTAGAAGATGTCATCTACCTTTACACGTAGCAAATGCTATTAGCTAAGAGGTTCAGCAACTCTATCCTTATAGGTCGCACCGCAAACGACCGATCAAAGTTTCTTGTGACGGGGAGGGGGGGGCGTTTGACATTAAATCAAGTTTTGTGTAGTGTACCTCTCTTGCAAAGGTTGTAGTTTTATTGGTTGGAATGTTGAGGTGGCGACGGTTTCGGCTGTGGTAGTTATATATTAAACTAAATAGACTACTGCTGAAAATAATTTTATTTTGCTTTAGTGGAATCACTTGATATTCCTTTTACACACGGAGTCATTCGAAAGTTATTCATGTTCCAGGTGACGGGTTCTTGTCGTGTGAAGAATTCCTCGCCGCCTCTTTTCCGTTTGAACTCGTCGCCGAGAGAAGCTGCTTGTAACAAGAGCCGAGAAAGTCACATAGTCACGACACGCTACTAAGCAGCTGCGGGAAAGCTGCACACAAGCACCATGAAGATATCTAATTTAATTCACGTTGATTGAACTATATGTTTATTTATTCCATATTTCAATTGTATTTCGTGTATTTTATTTTGTACGATGTTATCTAAAGGAAATAAATAATAAGTAAACGTGCGATATTTGACGGTTATGTTTTGTTTATGTCGAGATTTATGACTGACGCTTACACGCCTGAACGTCCGCACGAACGCACGCATGCAACTGATATTCAACGGCCGGCACCATTGTTTCGTTTTAAATGTGACTGTTTCGTCAAGTCATTACCACACAAACGGCTTCAGAGACGAACGAAATGCAAGCACACATATTTCCCGCAGACAAAGGAAGGTGGTATCTTGTATTTGTCACAGTGTCGAGGCGTCTGGAAGACTACACATACTTCGTGTTGCCATATTCGACTCATAGAGCAAGAGGCAAGACATTCGCATTCAATAAAGGGTGGTTTCAGCATTGAGATGGTGAAGGCTATCCGACTGACACAGCGGCAGTGTACGTCACAGGTACACTGCATAGACCCTGGTGTGGATCTATGATTTTGGAAGGGGATTTGACTGTGAGGGTTCGCAAAATATTGAAAGTGTAATGAGCCACTGAATAGTGATGTATGTAAGAAGAATAATGCCCAACGTAGCGGTTGTGGCCCGGGGTCTGACTTTTGAGATATTCTCTACTGAGTAATATTTATTCTGGTATGTCATCATTTGATATGGTTTATATTCAACAAAAAGGTTACTATTTATAATAAAAAACAAAACTACGATAAACCACAATAATAGACCACTATGCCCCCCTTTCATTCATACAAATAAAATCAACGACACGTAGGTAATTATAGATTGCACGTCGTTGGTCACTAGTCCGTAGATAACTAGTTCAGGCGTCTACTAGAAGCTTTGCCTTTGGCATTATTCTGGGATGAAGTTCAGCGAATTTTCTGACGACATAGTCGCAATCAACAGGCCTGCTGTAGTGGATTTTCATTTGTGCCAGGTCAGCGAATCTTTCTGTTGACGTCGTTGAACGGAGATACGTTTTCAGCAGTTTCAACACACTGTTTGAGGGTTCATTCTCGGCGGATGAGACATACAGGTTCCATGCTATGCGCAACAACACATGCATGCGTGGATAAATATCCGGATCAGCCCGAAATATCAAAACAGGTTACAGTGTAAGCGCAATGGAAACATGTTCACTTGCTAACTAACATCCAGCGAACTCGCACAGATAGTATCAATAGATTCTTTATGTAATTCGGTAAATGAGACTAGACTATGCATCATGTTCTGCATTAATTATGTGGGGACAACTATGATATGCAAAAGTATGCTCAGCAGCGAAATACAAGGGCCAATTATTAAACAAATGACATTGTGAATCAAGTTTACTGTTTCATTTAAGTGGCAATGTAAGATCTCTTCATCGTGTCAAACTTATATTATAGGCATCATCAATGAAGTTAGGGGCCATCCATAAAGTACGTCACGCCATTTGTGGACATTTTGTGGACTCCCCACCTCCCCTAAAACTACGTTCGTTTTGACAAAGGTCCGTCCCCCACCTAGGATGCGTACATCTATACTAATTATTATATTCGTTGCATGGCTGTATTGATTCGTTATTTACACATAAAATGTAAGTCTTTGAAAGTAATAAAAACCAATAGTACTTTGCTTGATTGATATCGACATCTCGACGAGCCAACATTTTAAAAAAATACGTAACGCTAACACAGAGACCCCCCACCCCATGTAACGATTCGTCACGCTTACCCAAAGACCCCCATCCCTAAACGTGACGTACTTTATGGATGACCCCTTATTATTGTGGTCATGTCGCAATCCACTCTAGAAAATACTCTTACGTTCAAACCCTCCTGGAGAGAATGGGTCGGTCTGGAAAATTTAGACCATGTCTTCTTCCACCGGTTGAATTCGATCTCCTTTGGTTTGACTGTGTGGATCGCTTTGGTCGGATTCAATCAGGTCCTGCAAGTCGTCAAACGAGTGGTTAGCGGTGCAACTTGGAACTAGGCCCAACAAACTCGCTGTCGTTTATTGCACAGGACTAAACCTGAAATACACGATACAAAAAGCAACGTAAGGTTAATCTATAGAAAGTTGAAAATGTAAGTGGAAATATACATTCATAACATAAAAATTTAATGATGATTTAGTTATTAATATACATTTATACACGTATACGCAGCATAATTATGGTAATGTAAAGCTAAAAGAGTAGTCTACTGCATAATACCCTGTCTTAATCTGAAATAATGTGTATCGTTATGAGGGAATCAAAATGCGCAAATATTATTGTAATATCAATATCCATGACAATTCGATAGCTCTTTTTGAGTAAATCATTACAAATCAAAGAACCGATTCACACCAAGTTAATATTATTTAAATTAAGTGGAAACGTAGTCTTTTAAACGGTCAATAAGACTACACTTAATAGGCAAAATAATAAAGTACATCACAAAAGTCGATATACCTTGGGAGTATCTATATTATTATAAAACAGGGTGTGGGTCTATGTTTGTATGTTTTTCCGTCTGTTTGACCATGTTTGAGGAAACGAACGACTATCATTGGATCGTCCTCCTTCAAATGCCATTACGGTTACTGCTACTGCTGAGCGAACACCTTTAGGCAAGTCGTTCCACATTTGTTGGTTTGCCACGGCAGAGATAGTATATGTTGTCCAATTGTATGCTTTGACCCTGACACTTTCAGCAGAATGGATTTAGGATTGTACTGCCTTCTGTTGTACCTGACGAATTATTAGCATGTGAATAAAAAAGAACTTATCTAACCTCGTATCCATCTCTTTGATGAGATGGTCAATGGTTTGAAGAGAGCCTGTAGTACTCCTATGTGCTTTCACGGGGTACGTTGTTTCTGTGTTTTGGCAGGCGGCTATTAGGGATACTCTTGGGTTACAGCCAGTTGCATCGGAAACATCTGCAGACTTTGCAAACCATTGACCAAACTCCACATCTGCATGCTGTCCACAGACATAAATAGAACACCCGTTAATAAAACAAGACCGCTGAGCCCTTATCAGTTGACACATAATAAAGTGATGCCGGCATGGACCAGTGACATTCATGCTGCTGCACGGCAAGAACCCACTGGAGGCTCAGTGTTTATACTGTACAGCACCCAGTCTTCATCATATATCTATAGATATACAGTACTAATAAGATATTATTACTATATTGCTATATATATCTAATACCTTATTACGTGCACAGTCTACCCATGCACCTTGTATATCAAGTATAATAACATATTAGCTATAACAGTAGCACCACTAAACATGATCGAAACTGAACTTTCTGTGGTCAAAATCTCATTAAGCTCTGTTAGACATTATTGTCTAATGTCCCAAAAATATTCTTTTCCCATCCCCCAACAAATTCCCCAGCTGCTCCATCACAGCCATTTCCACTGCGTAGAATGCAATGAATGTTGCAATGTGTACAGATTGAGTTACACGATAGTGGTTCATATAACGATGAAAAGGCAAACGACGACCAAAAAGGGGAGAGCCTCATTAAATGCAGATGACTTACTAAAGAAAAAAAATCTTATTAATGAGCTGACATCTAGTAGAGTTTTAATAAAGAGTTACAAATATGCATACACACACGCACACATCATTTATAAAACTGAATCCTACCCCTATAATATTTTTATGTTTCACCCAATCAATGTAACTATAGGGAAACACTGATTGTACATTACCCCGAAGAAGAATAAACGTATCTGTAATATGGTGATATTTCAGAAATTTTTTGAAACTGCTAAACTCATTCACATATACACTAACGACATAAATTACCTGAAAATAACAAGATGTTAGATCCTGTCTTCTGTCGATTCGTACAGCTGTAAGCCACACAGGAAATAACCATAACTATCTCCAGCAAGCCTCCAAAATGTTTGACTTGGAGAGTTTAACACTAATGCACGATGCTCATTCCAGTATGAACAACCCAACTGCCCACACTTATACCACAACTGCAGGGACCACCCTCACCCAAGTTATTAATCAGTCTGGTGGCCATGCCCCATTAAGAACAAATGACAATGACAAATCTTCAAGTTAACTGGTTCCTGGTATCATCATCACTGGCTACTAGCTCGATAAGTTTATACTTCTCTGGGAGCCACCTCATCTTCATTGCTTTTGTTTGCCTTGTATTGTACATGATGATGGTGAGGAGGAAATAAATTTACTTACTTACATATGTTTGACGATTATTTGTAACATGCTATGTTCACATTATAAACAGTACTACCCTATGTGTCGTGCAGTGGATGCAACTGTTTCGTGCAATGAAATGCTGGCCAGTGGTCCACGCCCGCTTCACTGCAATGAGCTGGCTTATCATTCTTGTGTACAGGGGGATGATTAATGATGTAACTCTTTGATGCTGTCTCATTTGTTTCAGGACATCTGCGGTTTCTCTGATCATCTGGTAGGCGATATATTTGCCATTCGCCGTCTTCTGGACTTGATTCACGACTAATCGGTGCATGTATTATTGGTATCCGGCTAATCGGTGCATATTTTGTTGGTATCCGACAAATCGGTGCACGCATCAGTGGTACCCGACTAATCGGTGCATGTTTTATTGGTACCTGGCTAATTGGTGCACGTATTATTGGTACCCGGCTAATCGATGCACGTAATACTGGTACACGACTAATCGGTGCACGTATTACTGGTACACGACTAATCGGTGCACGTATTATTGGTACCCGGGTAATCGATGTGTGTGTGTGTGTGTGTGTGTGTGTGTGTGTGTGTGTGTGTGTGTGTGTGTGTGTGTGTGTGTGTGTGTGTGTGTGTGTGTGTGTGTGTGTGTGTGTGTGTGTGTGTGTGTGTGTGTGTGTGTGTGGGGGAGGGGTGTATGTGGGTAGGCGATGGCCTTAGGGCGTGCGTGCGTGCGTGCGTGCGTGCGTGCGTGCGTGCAGTAAATCATTATCTTATTGTTGCGGACGTTCAGGCATGTGAGCGTCATAACTTTCATAAACAAACATAACTGTAAAATATATCAATGTATTTATTTCCTATAGATAACATAAAAACGTACGTGCAAAACTCATGTACACGACTTAGTATACGTGACATACAGTGGATATACTGAATAAATATGCATAAAATTCATTTCATGATATATAAATTAGATATCTTCATGGTTGTCTGCGTGCAGCTTTCCCGCTGTTGTTTAGTAGCTTGTCATGACTTTGTGACTTTCTCGGCTCTTGTGTTATAAGCAGCTTCTATCGGCGATGAGTTCAAACGGAAACGAGGCCGCGATAAATTCATCACACGACAAGAACCCGTCACCTGGAACACGAACAACATTCTAATGACTCTGTGTGTAAAAAGAATATGACAAGTAGTGATATGAGCTCCATGAAACCTTTACAAGAGAGGGACACTACCAAAACTTGATTAAGCGTCAGACCCCCTCCCCGCCACAAGATACTTTGACTTGCATCGGTACCCGTGAAAATATTTTCTCCCTTCTGTAACCATCGCTGGCACACAGGTATAGCTAACACGATTGGTAGCATGATCGTTCAATGCATGCGCTTGTAACCTTATTTGATCGGTAAATAAACGACGTCCTGTAACAACAACTGCTGTTAACCTCTCCCACATCCGACCAATGTCCTGTAATGTCGTACATCGATGTCTTGAGCTCGACTCTAACCGACTGTTGTATAGAACAAAGCCGCGACACCTACCATTGACGTCGGCCTGTATGTGAGCCTGGAGGGCCTCTTCAAATGTCACGTCATCACCGAGTCCCAGCTCAAACTCCTTCGTCGAGATTTTGCCATCCATGTTTGAGTCGTAGTGCGATAAGTTGGCCGGTTGGGGCGCTGCGGTGTCTTCCAACTGCAAGGGACATGAATTTATGCAAGACGTCTTCATTTAGTGCAGTTGATAATGATGTGATCAGTTTAATAAATAATAGTTTTGATTTAGTTGCATAACGTGTCGTGTAATTCCAGTTTGTTAACGTTCCTGTTTGCAGATTGAAATGTAGACTCTGTATCACGCATATGTATTTGTGGTAATTTGTGAGATCACATGCATGATGTTGCTTTTATGCACCTCGTTGCAACAGTTGGAGCTGCGTCTTTCCACAATCCCTCTCATTTATTCCCGTTTGTATCACTTTGAATACTGTACATACATTGCATATGTTAAACATTTGTCTTTACCTGAGATTCCACGGACCGTTTCTTGCGGTTGCAAACTCTCACGGAAACGTTCCAGCAGAAGTTACCGCTGCATTTCCTCCGCGTCACCGTGAAACACGCAGCCTCGCTCTGGTGCAGAAGGCTCATAACGAGGCACACCGCAAAGGCGCAAAGAATAAAAGTATGCATCTTGAACGTGACCCTGAAAAACAACGAAGAAAACATACTCAATTACGATGTCCTATCCAAATCCATCGGTTATCGCACATTCAGTTGGTTAAGAGAGTCCATAGTACATTTTAGAAACCAACTTCGCACAATACAAATCCCTCTATAAATTATTTTGCTCATGAACAATGCCACAAATTTTCTTAAAAATCAGACCGCCGATTACTTCTTAGTTTACACTTGTCGAAACATATGCGAAGTAAACTCACCAAGTAACTAAAGACGTGTTGTGTGAGAGAGTTGAGAGAATCGGTGCGACTCTGTGACTTGGCGTATTGCGCTGTCTCTGTCTCTGTAGATGGCGATATGGAGGCCTGCAGCTTCGGTCCCTTTATATACGCGATGGAGTCTGGTATCTATCGGGATGTATTCTATGACTTCCTGGATGAGATATCAACTTACGAGTGTAAACATCGAAAACACTTCCGCGTCTATGGTTCAATGTGGCCAACTTTTGATTAAGTAGTGCGCTGTCTTTGTTTCAACCCGGATGCGTTGATATGATTGTGATATATCGGTTCATTGAAATCATTGAAATTATAATTACTTTAGCGTTTTGATAAAACTTGCACAACAACTAAAAACAACTAAGTACCCTCTTTTATTGGTATTTTCCCCCTAAATTTTTATGGAACTAACTGTTACATTCAACAAGTCATACACGCGTTTACAAAATTCCTAATTTGACATACAATTAAGGAACTCATTAAACAATCTAACGCGACGAATATTGTAACATCGAATCAAGGAATAAGAAAGTAATGTATATAATCAACCAATGAACAGGAAATCTAAAATAATGACATGTAGATAACAATGTGTCAACTATATCTCTATTATTTTGATGATTGCCATTTATAATGATGCATAATTAGCACATTGGAAGAGTAAGTCTCTATTCAAATGTACTATAAGTAATATGTACAATGTTTTCACCGACTCGAGTCAATGCGTTTTGGACTTGGGTATATTCCAAGTAAAAGTTGAAGTAAATCCGAGTAAAACTATCTATGGTTACTGTACTAGTCTGAACACTCAGTTGCGACAATAGTGTGAGCGGTTTCTTGGTCAACGGCTGCAGTATGCAACATTTTCGCAGATCTTGTTATTGTAACGGTACTTAATAATAATAATAATAATAATAATAATAATAATTAACTTATATGGCACCTATATCCTCAGGAACCTGAGCTCAGAGGCGCAACAAAAACAAAATCATTAATCATAATCGTGAACAGGGACGCGCAAAAGTCATTATCAGAAAGAGGGACAACCGAAGATTTATGGTGGAAATGCAATTCGGAATAAATATGCCTTGAGTTTTTTTCGGACTGATATAGCTTATTAGTAATATAATATATTGAGCCACTCGAACTTGTGCATGTAAAATTTTAAATATTAAACATGATATTTGTCCATTAGATAAAACATTATTCTAGAGTTTTCGTCACTGAACCGGATTAAGAGACACTTCCTGGTTATAGTCCGCGTGGATACAGATTGCGTGTCGAATCAGACCTAACCAGGAAGTGATACTCCTCGTCGAATGTCAGCTGATGTTTTGTTGTTCTGGCTTTGTTTACTAGAAATACACTGCTGTCCCTTTTAGCATTTTAAAACACTCATACCCAATATAATTGGAATTCATTGCACCATGTATAATTCGTAGAGAAAGGAATATCAATATCTGTATTGAACTACAACAGCCCACTCTACAGGGCAACCAGGTGAACAAGGCGACAGCATTGTCACTTAATTAATGTCATAATTGTAATTACTGTTGTAAGGTACCCAGTTTTTAAGTGTACACACTGTTTTCATTGAGTAATATATCATTTAACACATTTTGTGACAGCCAGCTAACCCCAAAACAATTACAATCCATCACATAATTGAATATTCATGAAAACATCTATGAAGAAATTAATTAGGCTGGTGATTGCAATATATTAATCGTTTTCTCTTCTTTCACAGACACAATGTAATACAAGAAAAAATTACTATATGAAAACATATTCACCAATGGTGGATTTTGATTAAAGTAAATCCATATCACCTTCTAGCTTTGCATAATTTTATTCAGTAATTTTTATATTCGCATTAGTATTAAGACACTTGCTATGCTTAATGGATGGTGCTGTGAAATCCAGTTTTTTTTATTTATGCTTTGAAATGTTAATGGGCGAACAACAAAACATTAGGTGACGTCTGACGAGATGTTTCGCTTCTTGCTTAGCCATTTTAGTACTACAGCCACGATCTGCTGTGATCACTGAATACTGCATTCCCAGTGAATATGCAAGAAAATCGACTGCATCACTTCAAGTCAAGATTTCAGCAACAAAAATGTATTTTATGAATAGGAATATTATATATATATTCTGAAAGTATGATAATCAGCTAGTAAAGTGAGGTATGTCATTTTATATTTCGTCGTCATGGTAACCAGCAATCCAAAATGGCCGCCACGATTTCGACGTTTTTGCAGTTGCTGAACACAGTGGTATACCAATGCACGTATTTAATGTAAACTAATCGTGGAAACTTCATGCTACAGGAATGTACTATGATACAAAATACAATATCAAGTACATTTTGTGCAATATAAGAAAGTGAAAAATAAGTTATTTATCTGTATTTTATACATATATGTGACATAAGTGTTTATTTGTATATTTGCTAACACATCCATCGCTACTGGACCGATTCCAATCAAACTTTGCATGTTGCTGGATTCACAGACACCTTTTCCTTCTTAAAAAATCAAATTCTAGCAATGACGCATCATCTAGCATTGCCACTGATAGTACAGTGCGCAGCTCATCCTCAGGGTTTACACCATCACTTTCATCGTCACTGACGTCCGAGTAGCGATCGAAAATACTCCCTCTGTCAGTGTCCGTTTCGCCTCCGGTTTGGCCGCTAAGTTCGCCAACATCATCGTTGTTTCGATCGTCAACATCAGACAACAATTCTTCGCTAAAGCTATCAAATAATCTGTCCAAAACATGCGGCGGTAAAGTGGCTCAACATAGTGGATAATTATAAGTAAAAGCGATTTAAATGGTGAACGTAGCAAATGCCTAAAATCCGGCCTGTCGTACTGTAGCATCACACACCGCGCGGAAGTGGATAGATCTAAAGTCCTCGTTTGGTAAAAACACAACAACATCTCATTCAACATGCAGTCTACGTGGAACACAAAAAGGAAGTACCATCGCCTGGTCAGATTAAATGGCGAGAACTCTCAAAGGATAGTTTCACTGATGGACACATATGACATTAAATGCGTCAAATAATATTTGTAAAACTGCGAGTATCCCAAAATAACATTGAGAAAATAAAGTATATTCAATCAGTAAGTTGCCTTATCATTAACCGAGGGTCGAATGTGTAACAAACTACAATTATACGAGTGGGTGATAGCTTTTAAAAAAGATTACCCATGTCACATATTCATGCTTCCAATGCTGCAGTTGTCTAATCAGGCATTATTGTCAAAATAGAATATGGAAATAATGTAGGTGTAACTGCCATATACGGTCTAGTTGTAGTTCCATGTTGTCATTATTTCAGATTATATGAGGATGATTTTTGCTACTTGCATATATTGTTCTTCAGAGTTAAGCTTGTGTCAATATTCGTTACATCTGATTGTCTACAGGTGGGTCAGTTGAATTGAATTGTTAGTTATAATAACAGAAGGTACATAGTAGAACAAATTCGTAATTTGTTTTAGAAGACGTGACAATGACGATGTTATCATGTCATTCAACAGTTTACATTTCATAACTGCGCATCCGGGATGGAAATAACAACGTAGTTCAGATTGACCACATTGGACCCTAGACGCGGAAGTGTTTCCATTATCATACTCGTAAGTTGATTTCCATGCAGGAAGTCATATGATACCTCCCGGCAGACATCAGACTCCATCACCTATATAAAGACGCCGAGGCAGCAGACCTCCATATCGCCATCTACAGAGACAGAGCCAGCGCAGTACGCCAAGTCACAGAGTCGAACAGATTCTCTCAACTCTCTCACAGAACACGTCTTCAGTCACTTGGTGAGTTCTCTTCGCTTATGTTTCGACAAGTGTGAACATTTATTTAACGTACTGATTGATTTTAAAAAGTGATGACAATTTTCAAGAAGGTAATTAATTGTAATTAGGATTGTGTGGTCGAAAGGAAGTTGCTTGTCAGAAACTATTCAATACACTCTAAACAAATTCAATTAGCCGAATCAGTTTAGTTGATGTGCAAGGCTGTGTGTGTGTGTGTGTGTGTGTGCGCGCGCGCGCGCGCGCCTGTGTGCTTTCGTGGTTGCGTGCGAGGATGCGTGCTTGCGTGCGTGCTTGTTTAGCAAAATTTCGGTTTCAATCGAACCGATATTAACTCAATAGTTTGATCAATCATTTAGTCAACGCTAAAAACACATTTGCACAAACGAACTAGCATATCGCAGTCGATACTAGACAGTTTAATTTTTTGGCGAAATTACATTGAAATGAAACGAGCGAAAAATCAAATTGCAGAGGCAGTTTGCGCTAACCGTTAGATTTAAACATTTTGTTATGAAAGAAAATGCATATTATTGATAATGAATTTGTTGTTTTTTTAGTGCGCCTTCAAGATGCATACTTCTATTTGTTGCACGTTTGCCGTCTGCCTCGTTTTGGTTCTGGTAGACCAGAGCGAGGCGGGCTGTCGCACCGTACAGCGGAGGAAATGCAGCGGCAGCTTTTGTTGGACGGTGTCATTGACCATTTGCAACCGCAAGAGACGGTCCGTTGAATCTCAGGTAAAGACAAAGGTTTAACATAATCAATATATACAGATTCCAATGTGGCACAAACGTGAATAGATGAGAGTGCTTTAAGTGTTGGAAGGATATATCAAAACAACGCCATGCATGTGACCTAAAAAATTGACATCAATATGTTTTTTTATCTGCAAAAGGATGTTTTCAAAATGAAGCAATGCGTACATATTTATATCGGTTCGTGTCTCTTGCAGATGGAAGACGCCGCAGCGCCCCAGCCGGCCGACTTGTCGCACTACGACTCAAACATGGATGGCAGAATCTCGACGAAGGAGTTTGAGATGGGACTCGGTGATGACGTGACATTTGAAGAGGCGCTCCAGGCTCACATACAGGCCGACGTCAACGGTTAGTTTCGCGGCTTTGTTCCTTGCAACAGTCGATTGCGCGTAGGTGTGGTGATGGCGGTGTTTTGCCGGTGTCAATAATTTTGAAGATAATAGCGATGTCAAAGCAGGCTAAACCTGTAATATGTAGAAGATGTCATCTACCTTTACACGTAGCAAATGCTATTAGCTAAGAGGTTCAGCAACTCTATCCTGATATGCCTATTACTTGTAGATCGCACCTAAACGACCGCCTAAAGTACACCTTGTTATGGCATGTTTGTCCGCATGTGTTCTGTGTCAAGGAAGATGTGAATAGTGAGCTTTCTAAGAAACCAATAAAATGTTTTAACATCTTTGTTACATTGGGCAATCCTGGCAAGAACGTTTCGTTTTTGCAATGATTATGTAGGACCAGTCGTCAAACGTTTAACGTGTTTGCAAACATTTTCTCACAAATAAATGCACTCTCAAATATATTTGTCATTATAAACTATATACATTTGTCTCGCCGGCGTTAGGAGCAATCTACAAACTGATTCTTTTGTAACACAAGAGGTATCGCACGGATTCGAAAGCGAACCATTTAGACTCTACGTCAATAAGTTTGATATTTTAGTTTAAACATTTCCCACTCATCTAACTCATCTAATGTCTCACAGTGACGCCTTGAAAAGTTGCGTTATATGTGTGACAGTTGTGTCAATAGAATCAAAGTTTAAATAAAATGATTTTATGAATTAGCCAAATGCCCGGATGACACAGAAATTAGCTAAATATGAATGCGCTCAGTATCTGGTTGCATACATAATTTCCGTCACAATGCCTGGTAATCGATGCACGTTACGAACGTATGTCCGTAGAAGCTGTGCGGGGAATCCCCTGGAAATAACGGCATAACTCGGTGACGTAGTTCTACACGTACGCGATACAAGTTTGGCACTCTGAACTTTCGTATTAAATTAAGTATAACAAATACTGCTACATATTAATAATATTGTATGTTCTTTCAAGGAATTTTTATGAATGTCCTTTGTCATGAGGATCATCCGAATGTTGTTCTCGTTCCAGGCGACGGGTTCTTAACGTGTGAGGAATTCCTCGTCGCCTCGTATCCGTTTGAATTCGACGCCGAGAGAAGTTGCTTGTAACAAGAGTGGCGCAAGTCATCAAGTCACATCACGTTGCTAGGCAACTACAGTCACATCACGTTGCTAGGCAACTACAGCGGAATAGCTGCGCACGAACAACATTGAAGATGTCTAAATATAATTTAAGTCATACTAAGTGAACTTCATGTATATTTATTTGTCAAATACATTTTGTGTATACACCAATCTGTATATATATATATATATATATATATATATATATATATATATATATATATATATATATATATATATATATATATATATATATATATATATATATATATATATATATATATATATATATATTCTGGAATAAAAGTATATATATATATATGTTCTGGAATAAAAGTCAAACAAATAAATATGCGATATTTGACGATCAGATTTGTTTCTAGTACAACAGAAACAACAATATCAGCAACAACATTCATCATCATCATCATCACCATCATCATCACCATCATCATCATCATCACCATCATTATCACCATCATCATCATCATCACCATCATTATCACCATCATCATCACCATCATCATCACCATCATCATTGATATTATTCCGTTTGCGTCGAGAGCCAATCGACTCAATGACAGTCATACACGTAGATTCACGTGGGGAATTCACACAAGTTCATACATATTTACTGAGACATGGAATCAACTCTCGTATGCATCCACTGAAGAACGCACATATAAAAACATGCAAACATAAAGCACACACGCACACATCACACCCAGCAGCGGCTTTTTGGCGGCGGCGGCGGCGGCGGCGGCAACCAAGGCAACAACAACACCTCGTCGTCTACTGTAGCTGTTAGTGCCCTGCACGGGCCGGGCTTTGGGTCCAAGCCCGGCCCGGCCTGCAGCCCGCCGGGCCGGGCCGGGTCGGGTCGGGCTTAGGCCTACATATTGCGGGTCCGGGGCTGGGCCTGGGCTGAACAAAATTTAAACACATCGGGCTTGGGCCGGGTCTGGGCCTAGTGTGAGCGGGCCGGGCCGGGCTTGGGCTGGGCCTGGACATAATAGAAATATTCATACAAAACCCAGATTATTAATTTTATTATTAATAAAAACTGATTATAAATTGTAATTCCGGTTAATGAATGCTTAAAATTATTTCTTTAGTATTATATAGTTGCCAATTGAGACCTTGCATAGAATTATAAATGACACTAGTGCTTTATACATGGGAATGGAGTTTAACCTCTTTTCAACAATGGGACTTCCTATGGTATCATTTTAATAATGTGTATTCTTTTAATAGAGACATTTCATATAAAATATATGCATCAACTTAATCACCCTTTGACCAAACCAGTGGACATTCTATTGTCGAGGTCTTCCCTCCAAACATTGCCCGCCTGAATGACCAGCCAACTGGCCACTGTCATGTAGTGCCAAACAAAGTAGGGCCAAACATTCACGGTCTGGGTCACGCCTGGGCCTAAATTCTAGTTTGCGGGCCTGGGCCGGGCTTGAAAAATTGCTGCGGGCCTGGGCCGGGCCTGGACTCTAACTGCTAATTGCGGGACGGGATTGGGCTCAAATTATAGGCCCGCGCAGGGCACTAGTAACTGTTCTCTTGTCTCGCCTTTCTGCTGGAGAATGGGCGTTGTCTGCACTATCCGCAAGATGGCGATACCATTCACACCCTGAGAACAGTCAATCAGAATTGGACAATTTAACATTGCAAACACAGTATAGATCACTCTAGAAAGAACAATTCATTAATATCATAAGAACAGAAGTCGTAACTGAAAACTATTAAAATGTTATACATTAACGCTAATTAATGTTGGTGTATGTAACATATCCAATATTCAGGATTATAATATTGTATTATCTTGCAATAAAAACTTTAAGCATATTAACAATAACTGATAGTGTTTTAGAGAACATTTAGTCGTATTATGTAATCACTAAACAGAAATAAAAGGATACTTCGTATTTTCTGTAAACCATGTTGCTGAATAAATTTTACCAATCAGACACCCAAATAACTAGACACACATTATTTGTCATGTGTCATTACTACCTTGTAAACAATCTTAAAACGATACCGCACTTTCGATCTCTACTTATTTTCCACATCCATGCAGCAAGCTAAATGGGTGGAAGGCGGGTCCAATATTCGAAATGAAACCAAAATGTTGAACGGTTAAACACGATTCAAAGCATATAATAACATTAACCTACCGAGGAGCCAAACCCAACGTGGATACTACTACAGCTGAGCAGTGATCATCTTCGTTTCATAAAGTTCCTTTCAACCAATGGGAATGTTGAATCAGTTATAGTGTCTTAGCTGCTCACGTACATTCACGTACACTCACGTACACTCAAAATGTTAATTTCTGTGTTCGACATATTTGTGACTAATACTCGCTGCCTACAATGGCACGTACACCGTGACAAGAACGTTAATGTTGTCCGGCTAAGACACTTTTATGGTAAACCGTTTTAATGTATTATTTTTAATCCGTGGTGCCATTGTTTGGCTGACGCATTGCAACCCATGCATGTAATTCTACCTGGAACACCTGCATGATTATAGAAATGGCACAATTAATGAACAGAGCAAGATTAAATATAAACAGACGTCATATGTCATATGTCATGCACTTTTCTTTGATTGCATTATTTGCAAATAAATAGCTTAGATGTTGTAGCCATTCGCCATTTTATGCCACTAAGCAGCATAATTATGCAAAATGCTTAACATTATAATTTTTTTTAAATATTCTAACATGCCCCCCCGTTCCAGCAAAATTGTTATTGTTTTTTTTTCTAGTATGTTTACCGTATTCGTGAACAAAACAATTTTTTATAAATGCGATGAACCCTACGTAATTGTTCAGCAAATGCAATTAATTACTCTATTATCAGCGCATTGTGTTATTAAATTAACTTTACATTTGAAAATGAATTGATGAAATAAACAATTATATTACTTCAGTATAATAAAATGGATATTTATTTATATGATATAAATGTTCAGTTAATGGATATTTATTGTATGTTTTGCCATACATCATAATTCTGTTTGTTTTATCAGTTAACATAAACCTAATTTCACCAACTATTAGCAGCAAGAAACAGTGTCACTGGGACACCCCATCACAAACTGGCACGGTGTCACTGGGACACCCCATCACAAACTGGCACAGTATCACTGGGACAGCCCATCACAAACTGGCACGGTGTCATTGGGACACCCCATCACAAACTGGCACAGTATCACTGGGACACCCCATCACAAACTGGCACAGTGTCACTGGGACACCCCATCACAAACTGGCACAGTGTCACTGGGACAGCCCATCACAAACTGGCACAGTGTCACTGGGACAGCCCATCACAAACTGGCACAGTGTCACTGGGACACCCAATCACAAACTGGCACAGTATCACTGGGACAGCCCATCACAAACTGGCACAGTGTCATTGGGACACCCCATCACAAACTGGCACAGTATCACTGGGACACCCCATCACAAACTGGCACAGTGTCACTGGGACAGCCCATCACAAACTGGCACAGTGTCACTGGGACACCCAATCACAAACTGGCACAGTATCACTGGGACAGCCCATCACAAACTGGCACAGTGTCATTGGGACACCCCATCACAAACTGGCACAGTATCACTGGGACACCCCATCACAAACTGGCACAGTGTCACTGGGACAGCCCATCACAAACTGGCACAGTGTCACTGGGACACCACATCACAAACTGGCACAGTGTCACTGGAACAGCCCATCACAAACTGGCACAGTGTCACTGGGACAGCCCATCACAAACTGGCACAGTGTCACTGGGACAGCCCATCACAAACCGGCACAGTGTCACTGGGACAGCCCATCACAAACTGGCACAGTGTCACTGGGACACCCCATCACAAACTGGCACGGTGTCATTGGGACAGCCCATCACAAACTGGCACGGTGTCACTGGGACACCCCATCACAAACTGGCACGGTGTCATTGGGACACCCCATCATAAACCGGCACAGTGTCACTGGGACAGCCCATCACAAACTGGCACAGTGTCACTGGGACAGCCCATCACAAACCGGCCAACTGTCACTGGGACAGCCCATCACAAACTGGCACAGTGTCACTGGGACAGCCCATTACAAACCGGCACAGTGTCACTGGGACAGCCCATCACAAACTGGCACGGTGTCATTGGGACAGCCCATTACAAACCGGCACAGTGTCACTGGGACAGCCCATAACAAACTGGCACAGTGTCATTGGGAAAGCCCATTACAAACTGGCACGGTGTCACTGGGACAGCCCATCACAAACTGGCACGGTGTCATTGGGACAGCCCATTACAAACTGGCACAGTGTCACTGGGACAGCCCATCACAAACTGGCACAGTGTCACTGGGACAGCCCATCACAAACTGGCACGGTGTCATTGGGACAGCCCATTACAAACTGGCACAGTGTCACTGGGACAGCCCATCACAAACTGGCACGGTGTCATTGGGACAGCCCATTACAAACTGGCACAGTGTCACTGGGACAGCCCATCACAAACTGGCACGGTGTCATTGGGACAGCCCATTACAAACTGGCACAGTGTCACTGGGACAGCCCATCACAAACTGGCACGGTGTCATTGGGACACCCCATCACAAACCGGCACAGTGTCACTGGGACAGCCCATCACAAACTGGCACAGTGTCATTGGGACAGCCCATCACAAACTGGCACGGTGTCACTGGGACAGCCCATCACAAACTGGCACAGTGTCACTGGGACAACCCATCACAAACTGGCACGGTGTCACTGGGACACCCCATCACAAACTGGCACAGTGTCACTGGGACAACCCATCACAAACTGGCACGGTGTCACTGGGACACCCCATCACAAACTGGCACAGTGTCACTGGTACAACCCATCACAAACTGGCACAGTATCACTGGGACAGCCCATCACAAACTGGCACAGTGTCATTGGGACACCCCATCACAAACTGGCACAGTATCACTGGGACACCCCATCACAAACTGGCACAGTGTCACTGGGACAGCCCATCACAAACTGGCACAGTATCACTGGGACACCACATCACAAACTGGCACAGTGTCACTGAAACAGCCCATCACAAACTGGCACAGTGTCACTGGGACAGCCCATCACAAACTGGCACAGTGTCACTGGAACAGCCCATCACAAACTGGCACGGTGTCACTGGGACAGCCCATCACAAACTGGCACAGTGTCACTGGGACAGCCCATCACAAACTGGCACGGTGTCATTGGGACAGCCCATCACAAACTGGCACAGTGTCACTGGGACACCCCATCACAAACTGGCACGGTGTCATTGGGACAGCCCATCATAAACTGGCACGGTGTCACTGGGACACCCCATCACAAACTGGCACGGTGTCATTGGGACACCCCATCATAAACCGGCACAGTGTCACTGGGACAGCCCATCACAAACTGGCACAGTGTCACTGGGACAGCCCATCACAAACCGGCACAGTGTCACTGGGACAGCCCATCACAAACTGGCACAGTGTCACTGGGACAGCCCATTACAAACCGGCACAGTGTCACTGGGACAGCCCATCACAAACTGGCACGGTGTCATTGGGACAGCCCATTACAAACTGGCACAGTGTCACTGGGACAGCCCATAACAAACTGGCACAGTGTCATTGGGAAAGCCCATTACAAACTGGCACGGTGTCACTGGGACAGCCCATCACAAACTGGCACGGTGTCATTGGGACAGCCCATTACAAACTGGCACAGTGTCACTGGGACAGCCCATCACAAACTGGCACAGTGTCATTGGGACAGCCCATAACAAACTGGCACAGTGTCACTGGGACAGCCCATGACAAACTGGCACGGTGTCATTGGGACACCCCATCACAAACCGGCACAGTGTCACTGGGACAGCCCATCACAAACTGGCACAGTGTCATTGGGACAGCCCATCACAAACTGGCACAGTGTCACTGGGACAGCCCATCACAAACTGGCACAGTGTCACTGGGACACCCCATCACAAACTGGCACAGTGTCAATGGGACAGCCCATCACAAACTGGCACAGTGTCACTGGGACAACCCATCACAAACTGGCACGGTGTCACTGGGACACCCCATCACAAACTGGCACAGTGTCACTGGTACAACCCATCACAAACTGGCACAGTGTCACTGGGACACCCCATCACAAACTGGCACGGTGTCACTGGGACACCCCATCACAAACTGGCACAGTGTCACTGGGACAGCCCATCACAAGGCCGTCAACCACCCACTGTAGAATGTGGACTTCCGCTAAGCGTGCCAGCGTGAGTCGGCGTGTATGTCTGTATGTCTGTGTGGATGTTTGCGCATGTGTGCGTGCGTGTGTGCGTGCGTGTGTGCGTGCGTGTGACGGTAGTTGCATGGTTTGGCCTCCAGAGAGCAACCGCAAATGGGACAAGAACGCCAAGCGCGCGTCGCCTTTCAAATTTGTTTCTAATCTCGCTTATCCGACTCTCGCTCGCCTTCGTGAAATCGCCGAGGAGAAAGACTGGCCCCGAACGCGTGGTCTCGTTGTTACCCACTGTCACCACTCCATTCTGCGTAGGTGTTCATGTGAAGCGCCAGCAACCAATCAGCGTCATTATCGAGGGTCAACACTAAACATTTTGCCTGATTTGTCTGATTTAACTTTCCAGTCTTACAGTTGTATCAGTATAATAAAAGATTATAGTATGTTCGAATTGCATCGCATAAACTAATAAAAGTTCATTCTTATTTTATGAGTTAGCTAAACCCCCGGATGAGAATCCAATTAATATAATCATGTATGCGACCAGAATATGTCGCGATGAAAAGTACACTCTGTATCCAGGCGACGATCTGTGCGACAAACGGTGGCGCCACATCACGGAGCCAAATTTGATGCGATAAATACAATAGACCCGTCGTTATTTGTCTGCCGAATATATGTGTGCTCGTAGTTCGTTCGTGTTTCGAGATGTGTGCGAGAGGTAATGATGGTGTGTGTGTGTGTGTGTGTGTGTGTTTGCGTGCGTGTGTGCATCCATGCGTGCGTGTGGATGTATGTGTCGGGGTGCGTGCGTGCGTGCGTGCGTCCGCCCGTCCATCCATCTGTCCCTGCGGGCATGCGTGTATGCGTTCGTGTGTGTGTGCGCGCGTGCATGTGCTTGCGTGGATGCATGAGAGTACTTGAAAATAATTATCTTGTACCTGCGGATGTTCAGTCGTGTGAACATCGGCCATAACTCTTGTCAGAAACAAATCTAACCATCAAATACTGCACATGTGTTTACTTCGGTTAGATAACATCGTGCAAAAAAGGTACGTACACGATTTAGTACAAACAACATACAATGGAAATACTTAATAAATATACGTAAAGTTCATTTCATGAACAATAAATTAGATATCCTCGTGAGTGCTTGTGTACAGCGTTCCAGCAGTGGCCTAGTAGCGTGTCGTGACTTTCTCGGCTCTTGTTACAAGCAGCTACTCTCAGCGACGATTTCGAACTGAAACGAGGCGGCGAGGAATTCCTGACAGGACAAGAACCCGTCACCTGGAACACGAATAACATTCGAATGACTCCACTTGTAATAGGAACATCAAGAATAGTCACGTGAGTGCCATGAAAGCACATAGCAAATACTAACGTGCTCAGTAGTAGTTTATTTTCAGCAGTCTATTTAGTTTGATATATTTACCACCGCCGCAACGGCCGCCACTACAGCGTCCCAACCACAAGCATCACTAGAATCACTACAGCGTCCCAACCACAAACATCACTAGAATCACTACAGCGTCCCAACCACAAACACCACTAGAATCACTACAACGTCCCAACCACAAACACCACTAGAATCACTACAGCGTCCCAACCACAAACACCACTAGAATCACTGCAACATCCCAACCACAAACACCACTAGAATCACTACAGCGTCCCAACCACAAACAACACTAGAATCACTACAGCGTCCCAACCACAAACACCACTAGAATCACTACAACGTCCCAACCACAAACACCACTAGAATCACTACAGCGTCCCAACCACAAACACCACTAGAATCACTGCAACATCCCAACCACAAACACCACTAGAATCACTACAGCGTCCCAACCACAAGCACCACTAGAATCACTGCAACATCCCAACCACAAACACCACTAGAATCACTACAACGTCCCAACCACAAACACCACTGTAATCACTACAACGTACCAACCACAAACACCACTAGAATCACAACAACGTCCCTACCACAAACACCACTAGAATCAATACAACGTCCCAACCACAAACACCACTAGAATCACTGCAATGTCCCAACCACAAACACCACTAGAATCACTACAACGTCCCAACCACAAACACCACTAGAATCACTACAACGTACCAACCACAAACGACACTAGAATCACTACAACGTGCCAACCACAAACACCACTAGAATCACTGCAACGTCCCAACCACAAACACCACTAGAATCACTACAACGTCCCAACCACAAACGACACTAGAATCACTACAACGTCCCAACCACAAACACCACTAGAATCATTACAACGTCCCAACCACAAACACCACTAGAATCACTACAACGTCCCAACCACAAACAACACTAGAATCACTACAACGTCCCAACCACAAACACCACTAGAATCATTACAACGTCCCAACCACAAACACCACTAGAATCACTACAGCATCCAACACATGACGTAAAAAATATCATATCAAAACTTTGATGTACCACACTAGACGAAACTGGTGTGATTTAACGTCAGACCCCCTCACCCCGTTATATGAAACTTTGAAGTTCATCGATACCCGTGAAAATGTCCTCGTTCTTAATGTAGCCATCACATACCACACATGTATCTACACATTACTAGTAATAATTTCAGATTTTTACCCATTAGTAATTTAATTGTTCATGATTTTATTTCTAATGTGTTCACCACTGTACCACGCTCTGAACCCTGAACAATTATTTTGATGTGGCGCTATATAAGAAAAACATTATTATTGTTATTATTAACATGATCGTTCAGTGTATGCGCTCGATACATTAAATTATGAACTGTTTAGAAAGAAACAGCTGCTAATCACTGTTCGCCATGGAACCAATTTCCTGCAATGTCGTAAATCGATGTCTTGAGCTCGACCCTAACCAATTGATGTAATGAACACAGCCCCAACACTTACCATTGACGTCGGCCTGTATGTGAGCATGGAGGGCCTCTTCAAATGTCACGTCATCACCGAGTCCCACCTCAAACTCCTTCGTCGAGATTCTGCCATCCATGTTTGAGTCGTAGTGCGACAAGTTGGCCGGTTGGGGCGCTGCGGTGTCGTCCAACTGTAAGTGGCGTGAATTTATTCAAGACGTTTTCATTTAGTACAATTGATATCGTCATAATCAATTTAATAAGTAAAAAAAAGTAGAAATTTGTGAGATCACATGCATGATGTTGGTTTTCATACACCTCGTTGCAACAATTTGGACATCCTCTATCCACAATCCCTATCATTTATTCCCGTTTGTATCACATTGAATACTGTACATACATTGGATATGTTAAACATTTGTCTTTACCTGAGATTCAACGGACCGTTTCTTGCGGTTGCAAACTCTAACGGAAACGTTCCAGCAGAAGTTACCACTGCATTTCCTCCGCGTCACCGTGAAACACGCAGCCTCGCTCTGGTGCAGAAGGCTCATAACGAGGCACACCGCAAAGGCGCAAAGAATAGAAGTATGCATCTTGAAATCGTACTGGAAAAAAACCGAAAATGACTTAATACGATGTCCTATCCAAACCCATCGGGTATCGCACATTGAGTTGGCTAAGACAGTTCAGCATAGTTTTTAGAAACCAACTTCACACAATCGAAATTCATCTACAAATTATTACGCTCGTGAAAAATGCAATCGATTTGAATACAAATCAGTAAGCGAAGATAACTCACCAAGTGACCGAAGACGTGTTGTGTGAGACAGTTGAGGGAATCTAAGCGACTGTGACTTCTCGTATTGCGCTGTCTCTGTCTCTGTAGGTGGCGATATGGAGGTCTGCTGCCTCGGCGCCTTTATATACGCGATGGAGTCTGATGTCTGCCGGGAGGTATTATATGACTTCCTGGATGAAATATCAGCTTACGTAGAATCATCGTAAACACTTCCGCGTCTAGGGTCCAATGTAGCCAAATTTTCAATACGTAGTGCGCTGACTTAGTTTCAACCCGGATGCGTAGATATGATAGTGATATATCGCTTCATTGAAACATTATTATTGTTGTACTTTGTAAACCGTCCACAATAACTAATTAGCTGAAAGTTGCCTCCTCAGTTCGATTTTTTTGCTAGTCTCATTTAAAATTACTTTTACGAAAAACCAAATCTACCTAGTTTCCAATCCAACATGCTAGCTCTTTTGTGCAACTTTTGTGTGTAGTTTTTGTGAAATCATCCGACAAATTATTAAATTACTTAATGCCTTTTTAAGCGTTAAGCGAAAATTTTTGAAAATCGAAAAACTGAGAAATCACGATTTTCACCCTTAGTGAAATTTCGTAACTTTGTCATGTGACCCGCGAGAGGATTGATGTCACGCCCATTGGAAACATTGCACAGTGTTGACCATTTTGGATGTCCATTATTTTGATTCTTACCAGATTTAACAGTCAACTCTTTTGATTATTTGAACAAAAATAGGCATTTTTTATTAAACAGAATGCGCACATTACATAAACTATTCACACACTACACATCTGGACATAAAAGAACCGCATCCGCGATGGGCTGAACGATTTGAGGAAGCAGCTTTAAGTACCCTATTTTTATTTTCCCCAATCATAATTTGACATAAGATTAAGCAACTAATTAAATAATCTAACGCGACGAGTCTCGTAACATGGAACAAAGGCAAAAGAATGTAGTCTGTTTAATCAACCAATGGACAGGAAATCTGAAATAATGACAACATGTAGATAACAATGTGTCAACTATATCTCTATTCTTTTTGATGATCGAGCCACTAGCAGTTGTGAATGTAAAATTTAACATAATTAAAATGATGCATCCATTAGAGAAAACATCCTTCCAGAGCTGACGCCACATAACCGGATCAAAAGGCAATCCCTGGTTGTAGTCCGCCTGGATACAGACTGCATGTCGAATCAGATGTTGTTGTGTCTTGCCAAACGTGGACTTCAGACCTAAGCAGGAAGCGACACACCTCGTCAGACGTTAGCTGATGTTTTGTTGTTCTGCCTTTGATTAATAGAAATACGCTGCTGTGACTTTTAACATTTCAAAACACTCGCACCCAATACAATTGGAATTCATTGCACCATCTGTAATTCATAGAGGAATATAATTATATCAATATCTGTACTAAGCTACAATAGCCCCCTCTAGTGGGCAATCAGAGCGACAAGCCGGCAGCAATGTCAGTTAGTTAATTGTATAGTTATAATATATTACTGTAGCCCGGGGTGAGGCTGGCACTGATACCTCGTTATCCCTGTAGTCCGGGGTGAGGCTGGCACCGATACCTCTTTATCCCTGTAGTCCGGGGTGAGGCTGGCACTGATATCTCGTTATCCCTGTAGTCCGGGGTGAGGCTGGCACCGATATCTCTTTATCCCTGTTGTCCGGGATGAGGCTGGCACCGATACCTCGTTACCCCTGTAGTCCGGGGTGAGGCTGGCACCGATACCTCTTTATTCCTGTAGCCGGGGATGAGGCTGGCACCGATACCTCTTTATCCCTGTAGTCCGGGGTGAGGCTGGCACCGATACCTCTTTATCCCTGTAGCCCGGGATGAGGCTGGCACCGATACCTCTTTATCCCTGTAGTCCGGGGTGAGGCTGGCACCGATACCTCTTTATCCCTGTAGTCCAGGTGAGGCTGGCACTGATACCTCTTTATCTCTGTAGTCCGAGGATGAGGCTGGCACCGATACCTCTTTATCCCTGTAGTCCGGGTGAGGCTGGCACCGATACCTCTTTATCCCTGTAGTCCGGGGTCAGGCTGGCACTGATACCTTTTTATATCTGTAGTCCGGGGTGAGGCTGGCACTGATACCTCTTTAACCCTGTAGTCCGGGGTGAGGCTGGCACTGATACCTCTTTATCTCTGTAGTCCGGGGTGAAACTGGCACCGATACCTCTTTATCCCTGTAGTCCGGGGTGAGGCTTGCACCAATACCTCTTTATCCCTGTTGTCTGGGGTGAGGTTGACACCGATACCTCTTTATCCCTGTTGTACGGGGTGAGGTTGACACCGATACCTCTTTATCCCTGTAATCCGGGGTGAGGCTTGCACCGATACCTCTTTTTCCCTTTAGTCCGGGGTGGGGCTTGCACCGATACCTATTTATCCCTGTAGTCCGGGGTGATGCTTGCACCGATACCTGTTTATCCCTGTAGTCCGGGATGAGGCTGACACCAGTACCTGTTTATCCCTCTAGTCCGGGGTGAGGCTTGCACCGATACCTCTTTATCCCTGTAGTCCGGGGTGAGGCTGGCACTGATACCTCTTTATCCCTGTAGTCCAGGTGAGGCTGGCACTGATACCTCTTTATCTCTGTAGTCCGAGGATGAGGCTGGCACCGATACCTCTTTATCCCTGTAGTCCGGGTGAGGCTGGCACCGATACCTCTTTATCCCTGTAGTCCGGGGTCAGGCTGGCACTGATACCTCTTTAACCCTGTAGTCCGGGGTGAGGCTGGCATTGATACCTCTTTATCTCTGTAGTCCGGGGTGAAACTGGCACCGATACCTCTTTATCCCTGTAGTCCGGGGTGAGGCTTGCACCGATACCTCTTTATCCCTGTAGTCCGGGGTGAGGCTGGCACCGATACCTCTTTATCCCTGTAGTCCGGGGTGAGGCTTGCACCGATACATCTTTATCCCTGTAGTCCGGGGTGAGGCTGGCACCGATACCTCTTTATCCCTGTAGTCCTGGGTGAGACTGGCACCGATAGCTCTCTATCCCTGTAATCCCGGGTGAGGCTGGCACCGACACCTCTTTATCCCTGTAATCCGGGATGAGGCTTGCACCGATACATCTTTATCCCTGTAGTCCGGGGTGAGGTTGGCACCGATACCTCTTTATCCCTGTAGTCCAGGGTGAGGCTGGCACCGATACCTTTTTATCCCTGTAGTCCCCGGTGAGGCTGGCACCGATACTGGTCGTTGATTTATGTTTCCCCTTCTTCTTCATAACTAGTCCCGTTTTACTACCGCCTCCACCAAACGTCTCCTTGTCAGCAGTCATATCAGCGACGTTTTAATGAACAACGACAGAAAATCAAAACATCAGCTGTCGTTTGATGAGGAGTGTCGCTTCTTGGTTAGAAGACTTCGTTTCGCAAACCACAACAACATCTGATTCGACAGTCAGTCTTATCTACTCGGAATACAACGAGGACGTATGATCGCCTGGTCCGATTAAAAGGGGGTGTTTTCGCTGATGGACACAGATCACATTAAATACTCCAAACAATACTTGCAAAACTGCGAGTAGCTCAATATAATATGTCGATATAATAAAATATCTTGATTCGTTAAATAACCTTATAAACTGAGGGGCAAATATGTAGCAAACTGCAAATGTTGGCTATGTCAACGCTCATATGTTTGTAGTAATGTCGCATTAAAACAACTGCACAAATATTAATTAATTCTTTAATGTTGTTGCAATATTATAAAAAATGGTATTTAAACAACGTAGAACTTAATCGTAGACTTTTGTCAAACTTTTGTCAAGATGTGCCAATAAATATGTTTCCATGAAACGGTGCATCAATGTCGTCCAAGACATTAAAAAACTCCGCATCCGGAATGAAACAAACTACGTAGTCAATATTTACTGCATTAGACCCGAGACGCGAAAGTGTTTATGGATATACTCGTAAGTTGATATCCCATGCAGGAAGTCATGTAATACTTCCCGGCAGACATCAGACTCCACCACGTATATAAAGGCACCGAAGCAGCATGCCTTCATATCGCCACCTTCAGAGAGACAGCACCTGCGCAATACGCCAAGTCACAGAGTCCACCGATTATCTCAACTCTCTCACACAACACGTCTTCAGCCACTTGGTAAGTTCTCTTCGTTTACGTTTCGACAAGTGTGAACATTTATTCAACGTGCGGATTGGTTTTAAAAAGTGATGACAATTTTCAAGAACGTAATTAATTGTAGTTAGGTTGTGTGGTCAGAAGGAAATAGCTTGTCAGAAAATATTCAAGACAATTCTAAACAAATTCAATTAGCCCATGGCGAATCAGTTTTGTTGATGTGCACATATGAAGTTTGCATGCGTGCGTGCATAAATACAGTTTCATCGTTATACCTGGTAACTTGCGAAAGTATGAATAGCCATCATGTCGTAGTATACAGAGGCGGGATACACACAGCCTCTACCTTTTCATGGTCCAGAATTACTGTGACAAAGATGCGGGACCATAATTATAACACCTGTTCTGTGCCGTCTACACTAGCCGCTTGTACACCAGCGGATTGTATTCAAATTGCTACTTCTTGTTTATCGCGTTGTGCGCTATCTCGGCCGTACATACTTATCATCGCTCGTGACACCCTACACGTCGACCAAGTCACTTCGATCGGCCGAACAAAGTCTACTGACGGTCCTTAGATATTACTTGGAACGCTATGGCCGTCGTTTGTTCTCCGTGGCTGGGCCGGTTCTATGGAATGTCCTGCCTCACGCAGCCAGGAATGCTGAGTCATTTGACGCGTTCAATACATTATTAAAGACACATTTGTTCCGACACGTCTTCGTGCAACTTCGCACTTTGTATATTCCAGTGACATTTTAGCTATACATTTCATTGATGTATTCATGATGTCTATACAAACTTACTTATTCTACATATTTATTTAACTAATTTAAGCACCTTATTTATTTTAGTTATTTAATAATAAATAAATCTAATTATAGCCCCTCACCTTTGATGTATTATGGTGATTACCAGTTTGATTGGTTGTGTGCATACACTGTTGTTTTATTGGGTACATCAATAACTGGTTATAGTCGACTTGTATGTACAATTATTATGTTTACTGGTGTACTTGTGATGCATACAACCTCGCATTAAAATATGCCCTTTACCAACCTTTACATATGTATCCGTCTCCCTTATTCCTACATCAAACAAGCTGCGGCCACACTTGAAACTAGACCAGCGTCTCTCTACGCATTCGTAACCACAGGAAACATAACTATATTTTCGCTTAATTTCGATGAGGCCTAACCGAAATTAATCCAATAATTTGATCGATGATTTGGTCAGCACTACAAAACACATTTGCGCAAACGAACTAGCATGTCGTAGTCGATACTAGATTGTTTAATGTTTTTGCGAAATTAGTTTGAAACAAACAGAGGCAGTTTGCGCTAACCTATCGTCTTTGGACATTGTGTCACAATTAAGATGCATATTATTAATCATTATTTATTTTGTTATATTGTAGTGCGCCTTCAATATGCATACTTTTGTTCTGTGTGCATTTGCCGTGTGCCTCGTTTTGAGTCTGGTAGACGCAAGCTTTCCTCCACCGTTCGGTGCGTGTCGCGCCGTATATCGGACGAAGTGCAACCGTAAATTCTGTTGGCACGTATCAGTGATGAGTTGCAGCCGCAAAAAACGGTCCGTTGAATCTCAGGTAAAGAAAAAGGTTTAACATATCTAATGTACACAACATTCAATATGAACCAAACGAGTGTGTTTGGTTAAGCTTTAGATGTTGGAAGGAAATACCATGCATGTGATCTCAAACACTGACACTAAGAAAGCGTTTTATCTGCAAACGGATGTTTTCAAACAAACAATATGTAAATATTTATATCGGTTCACGTCTCTTGCAGTTGGAAGACGCCGCAGCGCCCAAGCCGTCCAACATGTCGCACTACGACGCAGACATGAATGGCAGAATCTCGATGAAGGAATTTGAGCTGGGACTCGGTGATGACGTGACATTTGAAGAGGCCCTCCAGGCTCACATACAGGCCGACGTCAATGGTAAGTGTCGCGGCTTTGTTTCTTACGTCTTGGCGTGGTGATGGTGGTGGCTTTGCCTGTGTCAATAATTTTGAAAATAATTGCGAGGTCAAAGCATGGCAACTTTGTAACATGTAGAAAATGTCTTCTACATTTACACGTCCCAAAAGCTATAAGTTAAGAAGTTCAGCAACTCCATACTGATACGCCTAACACTTGTAGATCGCACCGAAACGACCGCCAAAAATAAACATTGTTATGAAGTATTTGTCTGCATCTGTTCTGTGTCAAGTAACATGTAAAAATGAGCTTCATAAAATCAATAAACTGCTTTGACATCGTTGTTAAGTTGGGCATTACTGGCAAGAACGTTTAGGTTTTCTGCAATGTTTATGTAGGATCGTGAGTCAAACGTTTATCGTGTTTGCATAAATGTTCTCACAAATAAACACACTTTAAAACATGTTTGCCATCATAGACTCAATATATTTGTCTCGCCGGCGTTAGGAGCAAACTAAAAAATTATTATTTTTTAATATTCAAAGTTTTGCGCTGACTCGAAAGCAAAATGTTTAGAATTAGTTTGATATTTTAGTTTAGGTTTTATCTACTCATCTAACTCCTTCTAATGTCTCACATTGACGCCTTGAAAAGTTGCGTTATATGTAGCCATTATAATTAATGCATACCAGGCGTAGATAGGTCACAAAATAATAACGAACGTTCAACTTGTAGCACACGGGTAGAACGGGTTTTACGCAATACGAACTAGTCTCGCTTGTCCGACTCTCGCTCGCCTTCGTGAATTCGCTGAGAGAAGAGTCTGGCTGCAGAGGCGTGGTTTCGTTGTTACCCACTCCATTTTGTGTAGGCGTTCCTGTGAAGCTACAACAACCAATCAGCGTCATTATCGAGATGCTAAACTATTTTTTCCTGATTTAACTTCATATGTGACAGCTGTGTCAGTATAATCAAAGTTTAAAGTTAATTCAAATTGCATCACATGAACTGATAAAAGTTAATTTTTATTTTATGAATTTGACAAATCCCCCGATGACATCGTAATTCGCTAATTATGTATGCGCCCAGAATGTGGTTGTAAAGATAATTTACGTCACAATGAAAGTACACACTGCATCCAGGCTTTGATGGGTGTGACAAACGGTGGCGCCACAGCACGGAGCCTGGATAATCAAAGCTAGTTACGAACGTGTGTCCGTAGAAGCTGTGTGGGGAATCCCCTGGAAATGCCAGCATAAATCGGGGACGTAGTTCACCATTTCTACACGTATACGTTACAGGATTGGCATGCTGAACCTTCGTATTAAATTAAGCACAAACAAATACTGCTACACATTAGTAATAGTGTATGTACTATCACGGAACTCAGATAACGTTGATGGATGTCCTTTGTCATGAGGATCATCCGAATGTTGTTCTCGTTCCAGGTGACGGGTTCTTAACGTGTGAGGAATTTCTCGCCGCTTCGTATCCGTTTGAGTTCGACGCTGAGAAAAGTTGCTTGTAACAAGAGTGGCGCGAGTCATCAAGTCACATCACGTTGCTAGGCAACTACAGTCACATCACGCTGCTAGGCAGATGCAGCAGGAATGCTGCGCACGTACAACAATTAACGTCTCTAAATCTAATTTAAATCATACTAAGTGAACTTCATGTATATTAATTTATTTGTCAAATGCATATTGTGTATACCTATCCGTGTATATAATATTTTTATTCTTGAATAAAATTTAAACAAATAAATGTGCGACATTTAACGTTCAGATTTGTTTCTAGTACAACTGCAACAACAATATGAGCAACAACATTCATCATCATCATTATCATCACCATCATCATCATTATCATCATCATCATTACAAGCAGCAGCAGCAACAATAAACAAACACAACACAAGTACGATTACGTCTCTGCTAAAACAAATGCTAACTGACGAATGTTTGCTGATATTTCATTGTCTAATTGTTCAGTTAATATGAAACCAAAACGTAGCTCTTAATTTTAATTAAGACCTTTACTGAAACGTAAATATAACGTTACGTTTTAGCAGCAACTCGTTCGCGTATAATATGTGACACGGCGTAAACAGTGGGGACACGAGACACAACCGCCTGCACGCAAGAACGCTCGCACGGAGACATCCAACAGACAGAACACTTTTTGAGGCAATGTTAAACACATGCACAAGTTCGTAGTGACCCGGGGGCAGGGGGTGCATTGTCATATTACAAATCTGCCATTCCGCTGTCGTATAACCGTGGTTGCGTATATTAGTAATGTGTAATGTAGCTTATTTGTTATTAGATTATAAAGAGTGAATTCATGGGAGAACGCTAAATTTTGTTTTGCACCCGGGCGCCGACAAACCCCACTACGCCACTGTCACACATATTTATCGAGGCATGTAACCGGCGGCGGCGGCGGCGGCGGCGGCGGCGGCGGCGGCGGCGGCGGCGGCCGCGTCATAGTATTGCAGCTATCCTCTAACCAGTACCTCCTTTTTACTGGAGAGTTCGCGTTGTCTGCACTATCTTCAAGATGGCGAAACCACACATCGTTTTTCTAAAGGAGCGCTATCAATCAGAATTCGACAATTGAACATTGATAATAAAGTGAATATGTAAAGACAGTATAGGTCACCATAGGAAGAGTAATTCATTAATATCATGCAAACAAAATACCTAACTGAAAACTGTTAAAATTTTATATATTAATGATAATTAATGTTGGTGTATGTAACGTAATACTATGGTATTATCGTGCAATAAAAGCTTTAAGCATATTAACAATAACTGATCATGTTTTGTTAAATTTTTTAGTAGATAACATTTAGTCGTGTTATATAATCATTAAACATAAATAGAAGGATATTTCGCAATTTCTGTAAACTATGTTAATAAACCGGTGGATATATTTGTCACAATTTTGGACGATTTGTCACAAATTTATTTAAAGTTTTTACTTGTAGTTCACGCACTGAACATAAATCGGTGGTTATTTGCACTAATATGACATATTGATCTTGACACTCTGCGGAATAAAAACGCAACTTAAACATTACTTATTATCGCCCATCGCCGCGCGCTGTAGATGGTAGTCGTGCTGTATAATTCATCCAAATCAAATGGCGTGACTTGTACGTGAGGTAAACCTAGACTAGTTTCATTATAATTTTAAGTATAGTTCAATATGTTTGCAGTCTCCATCCTTTATACTAATTTGTGTTACATATATTCATATATTGTATGACATTGTATGGACATGTTTTGGTCATAATTAATACAACCAAAAAAGAAAGATATCAGGCAAATACTAAGTCTAAGATAACATTTTATTTATTAATCAGTACATGCTTGCTTTTAAACAATCCCAAAATGTTACCTTCTACATGAAGTATACATAATGTAACACATTAAAACAGATGCAAATAGATAGAATGATAACATGGAACATACAAATAACAAAGCCTAATGAAATACACTAATATTAAAGACTAATAAATATGCAAACAATGAAATGTTAAAAAAGTACTAATTAGAAACGTGAGTTAGGGCTACATACTAATATATCATTATAAATACTAGATAAAACGTACTACCCAGTAATTTAAAACCTTAATGTATACTAATATAACATACTACTTTAAAACCTTAATACATTCTAATATAACATACTACCGTAATGTACAACATGAATATAACTCAGAATCACTTACTAATACAAAGGTAACCTACATGGAAAGCTGTGGGTAGTTTTTTAGGTAAGGTCTGGTCAGGTTAGGTTAGGTAGCTAATAACATGCAATAGTTATATAACTATAGTTGGTCTGTCCATCCATTAAGTTTATCCCTACACGTGGTCCGCTAGGTTGGAGCACTGCCGTAGGTATTCGGATGTGCTTATCGTTCGGTCTTGTCGTTCACACAACGTCCACAGCTCCTTCAGTGCAGCCTGCTTTGTCATCGTCTTCTTGCTCTGGTAGCGGTAGAGTTTTCGCTGCGCCACCAGACGCACCTGCAGAGGCAGCAGTGTTGCCTCCTGTTGCAGGGTTTGCTCGAGGACGTAGATGTTCAAGTGGTCATGTGTGGCGTTGTGGTTGAGACGAAAGTGCCACCTTTCAGCGTCGTTGTTGGTTCTGACTGACAGCTTGATGGTGGTCCACGATGCAGTGGGCCGACTAGTGAATGAAAAAAAGAAAATTGTCTCCATATTAAGTTTAAATATACATTGAAGAATTACACAATCTAGAGTATACACTCAATGTTATATGTCTACAAGAATGCTGGATATCCGATCTAACTTATTCTCTCGATATACAAATACCGGGATATTATTGCATAATTCAGGGTAACAACAGCAGTGACGGAGGAGGGTTGATAATATATATGGATACAAAATTCCATGAACATTGGGAGGGACAAATAATATATCTAAAAGGGGAGGGTTACCCAATAAACTAAATAAAATTCAGACCGCAGATCCAAAAGAATGAAACTAACAAATCCCACCTCAAGAGAGTATGAAATAATATATGTTAACCTTAAGACATACAATAAAATATTAAAGATAAGCACACATGCAGCTAAGCATTTCATAATATATATTAATGATTTTTTTGAGGACAGTCAAGTGTTTAATAAATGAAGAACTCTTTAAAATTAACGAAACGCTTGTAATAAATAAACCGTCACTAAACATAGCTAATTCTAAATTCATGGATTTTGAACTTTGGTTATTCTATATGTTGCAGTCAGAAACTGTATATGTATCTATGCCAGCGACTGCTTGCAGTCTTAATAAGAGTCTCCAACAATAAACTATTTCTAATTTCCAAATTACGTAATTGTGTTCAATATGACAATGACAAATTTCACAGTTAGCCAAGTGATTGCATAAAATAAATTATTAGAAAATTTAATTAAATACCATATGGTGGACTTCTTGTTAGGCATAAATTAATAAATCCATCTCAACATGGATTCCTAAAAGTGAGGTCATGCTTAACAAATATGATATAAATAGATAGATATACTTTATGTTTGGAATTGTATAAACATACAAATATAAACAATCAGTAAAACAATCGGGTTGACATCGGAGCCAATTATACTTAGATTTTCAGGAATTTTTATGTAAACAATAAAAACTTACCGATGCACCCATTTCAGGCATGACGAACACTATGGAATTTGTTCCACAGCCCTTGCTGCAGATTCCACACGGATACTTTGAGGGTGCCATTGCGATTCGCGATAGTTACATTTGGTAACCCGAGAGTTCAAATTACACGGTCAGTTTCAAGATCATATGTAATCATTCCCAGATATGGTACAAACGTAAGAAGAAAATTGGGATGCATATGATTGGTTGAATGAATTAAGCAATCACAAGAATAAGTGGGTGGAACTTGCTTAATGCACCTGTAGGGGCAGTGACAGGGTTAACAACAGTTGTTAGAAATCCCATTGTAAACAATCAAAGAATATTTGAACTCACTCACTGTGATGTGCCTATTGTGACTATTGTGAAGTCCACAGATCTTTTACCTTGTGCTCTAAGCATTAACAGTTAGCCATTGGTTTTCCCATTGTGTTTGTTAGGAACGTGTGAAGGCCATTGACTGCCACACGGAGTAATTTGCTTTGCAATCACAAAGTTATTTTACTGAGCAGCTGTTGAGCACATTTTGTGAGTGGAGCCATTAAAGTACCAGATACCTTTCATGTTATCTGAGGCCACTGTTCCACAAGCATTAAAGGCATGAAAAGTTAGTAGATTTTTTGGATAATAATAATGTTTTATCTAAACATCATTTTGGGTACCGCAGTGACCACTCTACTACATTAGCGATTATTTAAATTATATAAAACATTAGAAAATCTCTTCATAAGCCCATATGTGGTAAGGCAATTATATTATGCATATGTATTTCCCCATATTAGTAACATATGCTTGTATTAGCACAATTAAATTGCAAATTGCAATAAAAAATATTCTTCTATTCTCGCTTGTGCTCTAAGTATTAACAATTATTAACTTGACTGCCACACAAGGAGTAATTGGCTTTCTAATGAATTACTTTACTTTAGGATACATTTTGATTAATGTTGAACAAATATAATCTACAATAAAAAATTACGGTGGAATTTATTACTTTTCAATATAGCACACATACACGCACGCGCGCGCACACACATGCACAATTACACAAGTAACATACTTATTCTGGGCATGCAAGCTGAAGCTGGCAGTTCGAACGGAGAGGCGCCACCAGGTGAATGACAAGTGTTTCGATTCTTGTACTAGATCAACACTTTATGATCAGAGAACCCAAATTTATTAACTAGCGTGGCGTGGTGGTGATGTCGCAACTGCTCGACTGCACGTGTCATTATATAATGTACATAACTTGTTGCGCGTCTGAATTATATCGGACTATTAGAATGCACATATTCTAACATCTCCCTTTTTAAACTAAATACTTTGAAACAAATAAAATAACGCTCACGTTAGGATCAGAGGTTACTAGCACTTGATCCTCCTATGACCGCAGTCTTTACCCCCGAGTCAAGCTAATAATTAAAGTCCAAAAACGTCTGTTCAATAGACTACTCTAATTAACACAATAACTAGCTTGCACTGAATCCGTCTGCCAAAATTATAATATGTAAATGTCTGTGAACTTTACTAAGTCTTCTTAGCACATAACACTATCACGATTTATCGTGAGTCCGAACTTCACTCAGTCTTTTTAGCGAAAACGCAATGGTTTCTTGATTAGTCTGCCCGAACGAGTTTTCACTGGGCTGTTGGTTTTCACAGGAGACGTCGGTACGGTCTCAGGTCTCGGCGTGCTGATGATAGCTGGCCTTTCATACGATTCCAATTCCCACGAATCTGCGATCTTGTCTGTTGGTATCATGTGAGTATCTCGACTGTGAGTCCCATCTCTGTGGCCTTCTTGCTCAGTCGAAGTTGACGGAGTAGGTCGTATGGTGTGGTCTATCCTCAGATAACGTCGAAGTAGTCTACCTTCGATTTCGACGATGTACGATCGGTTACTGCATTGGTCCGCGACCACCCCTTGTGCCCATTTACTTGCATCATATTTCTTCAATGACTGCACGAAGACAGGTGCTCCTCTTCGTAACGGCGACAAGTCACGAGCATTTCGATCGTAGTATTGTTGTGACATTTTCTGCTTCTTCACCTTGTGTCTGAGGATTTGACGTGCCGTTAGTACCACGGGTTTCATCAACTGCTCCGCTTGAGGCACAGACGTCCACGTGCGTCTTTGCATTAGCCGTTGCACTGGACTGCAATTGATTTGAGACGTTGGCGTGTTTCTCCACTCCAACACCGCTCTCAAAGGGTCGTCCGATTTTTTCAGAAAATTCGTCACGATCTTGACTGCCGATTCTACTTTTCCATTCGATTGCGAATGATACGGCGATGACATGGAGTGTTTGAATTCCCAGTTGTTTGCAAACGCTTGGAATTCTGCACTGATGAATTGAGGCCCGCCATCTGATTGCACAATTTGTGGTACGCCATAACGTGCAAACTGCTCTTTGCATGCTTGTATGGTCGTTTCCGCTCTCTGATCGACAGGTTTTGTGAACTCGAAGAAATCTGTAGTCTACCATGATGAGGTAAGTGACATTGTCATATATGGACAAGTCTATCCCAACTTTTGTCCATGGCTTCGAGAGAAGGTCGTGACTTCGTAGCGTCTCTTTCTGTTGTGATGGCTTTTCTTTCGAACATGCTTGACAGCTCTCGATCATCTGCTTGATGTCGTTTGTCATTCCCGGCCAGTAGATGCTTTCTCTTGCTCGTCGGAGAGTTGCTTCGATTCCCTGATGGCTGCTGTGAAGTCGTTCCAGCAGATCTTTCTGACAAGATTTCGGAATTACCATTCTCTGTCCTTTGTACAGAATACCATAATTTTCACCCCTGGCAACAGCATTCGTCTGTTCTCTGGCCATCCTGACCGAACCGTTGTCATCACTTTCTGCAATGTGTCATCCGCAGCTGTCGCTTGTCGAATTTGAGCGATTTTTGGCTCGCTGACGTTGACATACATTTGTGAGTCGACCGAGTCGATCTCTTCAGCCAGTTCATCTTGGATCGCACACTGGAAAATCTGTTCAGTCGACATCTCGTTCACTGGTTGACGGGATGATGGGGCACGTGACAACATGTCTGCAACCAGCTGTTCCGTGCCTGGCTTGTACTCCACTTTCACGTTGTACCTCTGTACTGCGAGCATCATCCGTTGTAAGCGTTTAGGAGCCTCGAGCAACGACTTACGAAATATGGCTTCGAGAGGTTTGTGGTCGCTGTGTATCGTAACCTCTGCGTGACCATAGATATACTGATCGAATTTACGACACGCGAACACAATGGCTAGGCATTCTAGCTCGATGGGTGCGTACTTCTGTTCACACTTTGTCAAGGATCGTGAGACATACGCCACAGGTTTTCCGTCTTGCATCAGACTCGCCCCTAGCCCTTGCGTACTCGCATCACACTGCAGTACAATCGGCTTCTTCACATCGTAATACGCGAGTGACTGTTTTGATGTTGCAACCTCCTTGATTTTTCGGAACGCATCTTCTTGGGTCTGTCCCCATTGGAACTCAACATCCTTCTGGATTAGACGTCTTAGCGGCTCACTGATAGTGGAGAGATTGGGCGACAGAACGATGTACTTGATTTCAGTCAAGTGAAGCCTCAACTTGGCCTTGTTTAACTTTAGGTTTTGTTCCCTTGCTCGTTGAAGTAACCGGTCCAAGTTTTCGTCATGATCACGTCGCGCTTCCTCGTCGGTCTCACCTCGACCAATGATCAATATATCGTCTGCTACAATGAAGATCCCATCTAGTCCATCTAAGGTGAGTTGGAGACGACGCTGAAATTCTTCGGGACTGGACGTGAGGCCAAATGCCATTCGGAACCACCTATACTTTCCAAACGGGGTCAAGAAAGTGGTCAGATAGCTCCTCTCATTCGTTAGCTTCACCTGTAGGAAACCATCTTTGGCATCCACTAGGGGAAAAGATCTTTGCGTCCTTCAGTTTAGGCAAAACTTCCACTATGGTGGGTAATGGGAAATGGTTTCGCTGGATGGCTTTGAGATCGGTCGGATCCATGCATACCCGCACCGTGCCATTTGATTTGCGAATTGCTAAGCAGTTGGATATCCACGGTGTTGGAATATCCACTTTGGCAATCACCTTCTGCTCCTCAAGAGCTGTGATCTTCTTTTGCAGATCGTCTTTGAGGGCATATGCCACTTTGCGCGGTCTGTTCTGCACCGGCTTGACACTGTTGTCCACCACTACGTCATATTCTCCTGGCAGACACCCTAGTTCAGAGAATACGTCCGTGTATTCCTCAAGCATTGCATCCACATTTCTCTACTGACGAGTGTTCACCAAATGAACCTGCTCGTTCACTGATAGCAAATTGAGATGTAGGCATGTATCTAGTGACAGTAGTGAGCAATGTTTGGCTTGTACCACCTCAAACATCAGGGGTACGTTGCATTTGTCATCGCATACTTCCAGCTGGCAGCGACCTTTGTACCTAACCAAGGTGCCCTCATACATTGTCAGCCTGGCATGACTTGGTGGATTACCTAGTTTGTGGTAATCCTTGACACTAAGCACATTGCAAGTGGCTGCAGTGTCTAGTTGACAAGTAATTTGCTTGGACACCTGCCCCTCTGTTAGAACGTTGACAGTAGCTAACAGCTTGTGCTCGATATTATCAACTTTGATATGGAGGATGTCTGAATCGCTGTCTTCCCCGATTAGATGGACTTGATTTGTTCTGCAAAACTTTGAGAAGTGGTTCTTCTTTTTGCAGGCGTAACATTCCTTACCCCAAGCCGGACATTGCTTCGCAAGGTGGGAAGTGCCTCATCGACGACAAGCCTTTCCGTGAATGTAATTCTCGCCGCTTCTACGTCCAGCCTTTTCGTGAACGTAATTCTCGCCGCTTCTACGTCCAGCCTTTACGTGAACGTAATTCTCGTTTTTTTCGCTGTGGGTGGCCCCTCGTGACCTTAGTACGATTCTTTGGCTTCTGCCTGTACAGTGCTCTAACCTCTTCGTTGATATGTAACTTTTTCATCTCAACTTCTGTGTCTTCAGCTAATCGACATATTCCGATAGCTTTATCCAAAGTGAGATTTTCCGTTTCAAATAACCTCCGCCTCGTCCTTTCCTGATCGAGTCCCAGCGTCAATGCATGCAACACCATATGCATATCGTCGGTCAAGTCTCACGTGCACTCTCGAACCTTTTTCTTTAATGCCGTCAGAAACTCATCGATAGACCGAGTATTCTGTTTCATAGTTAAAAACTGGTGCCTTGCTGTGAACACGCTTACACGCGGCTTGCAAAACTGATCGATATTTTCCAAGACGTCAACAAACGTTGGCTGCGCATCCGCCTCGAACGAGAAATTGTCAAATATGTCGTTACCCTTATCGCCAATTGTGCGCAATAACATAGCTATTTTCGCTTTATCCGATGCCTCTGACTTCTCGCTCGCATCGAGGAACTGTTTAAACTGCTTTTTGAAAAGAGCCCATTGCTCCGGCAAATTGCCCGTCGAGGGAAGTTGTTCAGGGATCATATATTTCTCCATTTTGCTTACACAGGCAACTTCTAGAGTGTTCTCACCTGCTTCCCTGGTGCTACCGAGTTCGACATTCACCCGTCCTACGAACCTTCTGACACCATGTTTCGATTCTTGTACTAGATCAACACTTTATGATCAGAGAACCCAACTTTATTAACCAGCGTGGCGTGGTGGTGATGTCGCAACTCCTCGACTACGCATGTCATTATATAACGTACATAACTTGCGCATCTGAATTATATAGGACTATCAGAATGCACATATTCTAACAACAAGAACACTGACATTTGAAACGACGGCGGCCATGAATTCGGATGTCCGCGGAGATGGGATTCGTTGACAGAAAGCTTAATGCACATTTATTTGATCAGAACAACGACTTTTAAGCATAACCATGACATTTATAATTATTTAGTACAAATCGTTTTTTTTGTGACATAAAAAGATTTAACAAGATTTAGCAAGATTTGCCATCCAAGCCAAAGGCCCAGATAGCAAGTGGACAAGGATAATGTAAATAAAAACAAGTTAAACAAATAATAAGTTAAGTAAGTGAAACGTCCTATTCATTAAAATGTCACTACTAATGGCAACAGTGTTCCAAAGGATGAACGAAAGACATTTTTGAAAATGTCAATATTGCTGATGAGTGGTGAGTTGCTGGCAGAGTGATGTCTCTAGACACAACGTAAAGGTCAGGAAATTGTTCGGTGTACAGAAATGGAAACTAATAGGGTCTAATCTTGTGTGGAACTGCCCTAAATTACAAGTCCTGGTATGATACTGTTCTTGATGTCAGGTGATAAAAGGAAAGCCTTGGAAAAGTACATGGTGGTGCAATGATTTGTGACCTGAGTAATGTATGATCCTTTGAGGGGAAACTCACTTATGCAAAGATAAATGTGTAGCTATGCATCAATACAGTGTTACAAATAAAGACTACATATCGCCATGCCTTGCTAGGGTTAAAGTGCAGACTGCGATGGACAGGAAACATATAGAGAATGACTGCGGAGATATTGATAACCAGATAAAATAGAAGAAAATGGTAGAAGGAGAAGAGGAAGTCCGAAATTCAGATGGATGAATAGTCTCAAGAGAGGTTTCAAAATAGCAGGGTTGAACAACCGAGAGTGGGAGAGATTGGCAGATGGGTGAAGTAGACTCTTCGAGAGGGCGGAATAGATTAAGTGATGTGGCCCCCACCACTCAACGGACTAAGGAGGAGGAAGAAGAAGAAGACTAACGACGGGAAAAAACACACTGGAATTGTAATTAGTAGCGAACTGTTCGCTGTTAGTACACGAAAGTGCGTCTTCACGATGTTCCACTGGTGTGGCAAGCGCTCGAAATGTGCAGTGGTGAAAAGGGAAACTTTTTCGTTTAAACGACAATTTACGTATTGCATAGATTGCACATTACATTTATGGGTCAGAATGTACGAAACAGCACAGAGTGGTTTGTTATTTAGCACAAACATAACAAAAGGGGAATTTCACACACACAAGCTGTGAACTCATTTCTGAAATTACCTCTTATTGACTAACCAAAGGCGTTGGGAAGTGTGGGCTGCTTCCAGTGAATCCTATTTAAACGTGTCGTACACTTCGGTTCAGCTTGTTTGTTCAGTCTGCTCTAACAGCTTATTCACAATAATGCACAAATACGGCGACACTGTGAACAAACAGCGAGTGCACACATTGTCCCATTAACTGAAAAGAAACATGTTCCTTTTGATAAGGAACAACGATCTATCTATTTTTCCTTCTTCTTCTTTTTTTTCTTCTTCTACCGGGTACGAGTCCACCCTCTCTCAAAGCCTTACAGACCCGACATGTGTGCACACGTGATAAAGTGTTTTAAGAGAACAGCAATAAAATACTTTGGAGGAAAAAGAAAGATGATTGTGTGCGTGTAGTACTGTAATTTAAGGAGATGAAAAACCGATAGTTACTACATTGACCTATACATTTTGATAAGCAATCGAGACACAGACAATAACAAAGACATCCATCGAGAAGTTGAAAGCCTTTGAAATGTTGTTTCATCGCAGAATGAAGCGAATTCCACATGTAGATAAGATGCATACTTATGGCTGTTGCCTATCATGCAGGTGGACGGTTAATAAATCATTGGGAGCTGGGTGGTTAATTAGTCTGTCGACGTAGGTATGATTTGCTCTACCTCTTGGTGCTTGGTGTAGGGTGTGTGTGTGTGTCTGTGTGTGTGTGTGCGTGCGTGCGTGCGTGCGCGTGCGTGCGTGCGTGTGTGTGTGTGTGTTACTGTGTGTGAGTGTGTGTGAGTATGTGTGTGTGAGTGTGTGTGAGTGTGTGTGTGTGTTTGTTTGTGTGTGTGTGTGTGTGTGTGTGAGTGTGTGTGTGTGTGTGTGTGTGTGTGTGTGTGTGTGTGTGTGTGTGTGTGTGTGTGTGTGTGTGTGTGTGTGTGTGTGTGTGTGTGTGTGTGTGTGTGTGTGTGTGTGTGTGTGTGTGTGTGTGTGTGTGTGTGTGTGTGTGTGTGTGTGTGTGTGTGTGTGTGTGTGTGTGTGTGTGTGTGTGTGTGTGTGTGTGTGTGTGTGTGTGTGTGTGTGTGTGTGTGTG
Organism: Lamellibrachia satsuma; assembly: GCA_033239005.1. NCBI lineage: Eukaryota > Metazoa > Annelida > Polychaeta > Sabellida > Siboglinidae > Lamellibrachia > Lamellibrachia satsuma. Next base: position 2,106,868 of record BSQZ01000011.1, read on the forward strand.
TGTGTGTGTGTGTGTGTGTGTGTGTGTGTGTGTGTGTGCTAATAAGGAGCTCAGGGTGAACGTAGCTCTGTCCAGCACATCTGAGTAGTCTACTAATACTTCCACTTCCACTGATCTTTGGGCTATTCTTAACATGTGTGCTTCGAAAGTAAATCTTCTAACTTATGTTGTATCTATAATTATTTCTGTTATCTTTTCTTAAATGTTGCATCTATAATTAATTAGTTAACTTTTCTTAAACATCAATTGGATTTACAATTAAACAAAATAGCCTCCACAATTCCGTGCGTACGCGCATCACATAAATGAACACTAGTTAGCGGTGAACTTTTTTTTTACAAGAATCTACGAGCAGCAAGACTTCTTAAAAGTTGCTTCTCCAAATTCATACTCCGCTCGTCTCGTTTCAAACTAATTCGCGATCAATCGAACCTATCTAGTACCGACTACGACATGTTGGCTCGTTTGTGCAACTTTGTTGTTAAGTTTTGATGATATCATCATGATATCATATTAAATTAATTTCTTCTTCGGCCGAACTGAAACTCTACGGATAAAGGTAACCGCACTGTGTTTGTTATCTCATCGAGTTACCCGGTCGCGTTACCCTGTCTAACTATACATTATTTCGATGATTTCAATAAAACTACGCACTGTTTTTATTAAATTGACTGCTAATATTACTCATACTATTCACATATTAGGCCTGTATATTTGAAAAACAACTAATCTGATTCGCGTTTAGCTAAATGGACGAAGCAGTTTTAACACAAAAATAAGAAATTCTAAATATTCGTTTCTTCAAACATTTCCATTCACCCAACTTATCTTTCGTTACTTCGCACATCTTGATAAATAAATGAATAGCTTTCATTTTCTTGACATTCTTCGGTTTAATAAGCGTGCATATTTTTAAATAAAATCATCGAAAGAATTAACCTTGCTAGTTATACCGGGTAACTAGCGAAAGTTTGAATAGTTTGTGTCAAACCAAATCTATGCGGCCTACAAATAACCTTTTTTGGCCGAATTTCCTTTCAGCCGAACTGACATTTATTGAACAGTGTATCGAACGATTTCATCAAAACTATGAGTCTGAAACAAGACGAGTGAATAACGAAATTGCATAGGCAGCTTTAACATCGGTTTACGGTTATTGTTTGACGGCGCCGCTGTCACACTGACGGGCCTTCAATGTTTGAGATTAATGCAACGTCGTCGCACGTCGCCCACACACAAGCAACCTGTGATGGCTATATTGTTGCCATTTAATAACTCACCGGTCTGAATTATAATCGCTTGCCTCGCGTGCAAATACGTGGTAAAGCAAATTAATAAGGGGCAGTGTCACGGCGAGTGTGTAATTACTTCAGATCATATACTAAATAGGGTAGGACTTTAGTAATTACTTCTACTGGCAACCAGCCGGTGGAATAAAATGAGTGCGTGCAGGTCGAGTCTGGCCAACGCTTTCCCATCGTGTGGCACTGCTGGTATAGTCACTGTGCCCACTGAATCCGGTGTAGGTTAAATTTCGTCAGTTAATATATATGTTGTAGACATGTTATTTTAAACTTGGAATTGCGATAATGGCAAGTTTAAAACGCTTATTGAAAACATGAACAAGTTTCGAGATTTAACAAGACAAGATTTAACAAGATTTGCCATCCAAGCCAAAGGCCCAGATGGCAAGTGGACAAGGAAGCCATTGGCTTATCGAGAGTCCATCAATGTTCATCTACTTATAACCCGCCCTCCTCAGATATGTGTCAACCTTGTTTTTAAACATATTCACGCTGCTAGCAGTTACACAATCTGTAGACAATTTGTTCCATTCATTTATTGTCCTCGGTGAGAACGAGTGCTTCCTGATGTCTAATCTACATTGATCCTTTACTAATTTTACCTCATGTCCTCTAGTTCTGCTATCCTTCTTGAGTGAGAAAAACATATTTCTATCAATATTTTCATACCCATTCAATATCTTAAAAACTTCAATCTGATCGCCCATTAATCTCCATGTCTCTAGAGTTGTTAAACCACATTCTTTCAGGCGTTCTTCATAACTAAGGTCTCTAAGTTCTGGAATCATTTTAGTTGCTCTCCTTTGTATGCGTTCAAGCGTATCTATATCCTTCTTACGATCTCCATGCTTGTATACAGTATTCTAAATGAGGTCTAACTATTGCTTTATAAAGAGGTATAATTAACGTTTTTCCCTTGTATGTTATGTTTCTTTGTAATCAATCCAAGAATTTGATTAACCTTTGAAGTTGCAATACCACACTGCTCTGAAACTTTCATATCAGCGCTTATTGTAACTCCTAAGTCCTTTTCTTTTACAGTAGTACCCAGAACAGTATCTCCAATTTTATAGTTTACATCCACGTTCCCATGTTCTGTATGTAGGCATTTACATTTCCCAAAATTTAACAACATCTGCCATTTCTCAGACCATTTCACTAATCTGTCTAGATCGTTTTGTAAACGTTGTTTATCACCATCAGTATTAACCTTTCTAAACAGTTTTGTGTCATCCGCAAATTTCAGTACGTTACTTGTTATACTGTCGTCCAAGTCATTGACATATATTAAGAATAATATAGGTCCTAATACTGATCCTTGAGGTACCCCACTCAAAACCGATTTCCAATTTGAAACTTCTCCATCTACTACAATTCGTTGTCTTCTGTCAGTCAGCCATTGTTCTATCCAGTCAGATATGTTATCCCCGATACCATGGGGTTTTAATTTAAGTAGTAATCTTTGATGTGACACTTTGTCAAAAGCTTTCTGAAAATCTAAGTATATAAAATCTACTGGCGATCCCACGTCTATCCACTTAGTGATTTCTTCCAAAAAACATAACATATTTGTTAAGCATGACCTCGCTTTAAGGAATCCATGTTGAGATGAATTTAATAATTTATGCTTAAAGAGGAAGTCCACCATATGGTATTTAATTAACCTTTCTAATAATTTACAAATCACTGACGTTAAACTCACTGGTCTGTAATTCTCTGACTTATTTCTCGAAACCTTTTTAACTAATGCTATGATGTTTGATTCTTTCCATTCAAACGGAACAACTCCCTCTTTTAATGACAAGTTGAATACTCTTGCAAGTTGTATACTGATTTGTTCTACTGTTTCCATTAGTAATTTTGGAGGAACCCCATCAACTCCCGGTGATTTATTATCCTTCATTCCCTTTATTTTCTTAGCTACCAATTCTGGAGTTACAACTAACGGTCCTAAATAGCCTCCTGAAATTTAGCATCAGCAACTGGTAATGGTTAAAATATCACCGGTCAAAAACGACTTACAGTTTGTACAATGATTTCGCCAAAGCTAAGTAACGAATTTGCACAAAGAAGCTAACATTTTGTAGTCGATACTATGCCTGTTTGATCTATCGCAAAAACTGAGAGATTACCGAATCGAATTGAAATCATATTGATGAATGATCTTTGACCCCAAAACTACAGCGTGTATTAAACTGAAATAAACACAATGGTGTATTTTAACGTCCGCGACTCGATCGAAGCAGCGATACATATAACGGCGGTCTGGCATGCAAAGGGCGCGTCGTCCATCAAATGACCAAACTCCACTAATAATTCCCGCCACGCAGAAACAAATAAATATATCAAACCCTATGTGATCCAACGCAATAAGCAACTTCCAGTTGATGCGGGAGAGACGACCCCAGTATTATATATGTATACTCAAATAATATATTAAATAAATATGCTAGAATCAGTTGCAATAAAATAAAGGGCAGCAGATGAGTCTCTTTCAAGTCTATGATTTGGTTGTTTAGATGATAACGTTCTTCCATCTGAAGGTATCTTAAATTACTGTTATATAGCACAATTTGCATGCTAACACATTTACCACCCAAATGTGTTTTAATAAACCACAATTGTGTTTGCATTAATTAACCGTTATATGAAACCATTTGAAGCCATAACATATAGTTTTAATACGGTTCGTTAAAGCACATTTTGCTGGACAAGATGTTAGAATAGGCATAGTTTGTAATATATGACATCATTTTACGATAAACATGGTTCACAATCTGTTCTTCTCTCATGGTGAATGTATCAACGGAATAGACAAGGTAGTATAACTAGACCACGTTCACACAATAATATTCACCGAAGCAATACTTCAAATATTATTTACAAATACTGTTTAACAAGATTTTACAAGATTTGCCATCCAAGCCAAAGGCCCAGATGGCAAGTGGACAAGGAAGCCATTGGCTTATCGAGAGTCCAACAATTTTCATCTACGTGTAACCCGCCCTTCTGAGATATGTGTCAACCTTGTTTTTAAACATATTCACGCTGCTAGCAGTTAAACAATCCGTAGACAATTTGTTCCATTAATTTTTTATTCTCTGTGAGAACGAGTACTTCCGGATATCCAATCTACACTAATCCTTTACTAATTTTATTTCATGTCCTCTAGTTCTACTATCTCTTTCTTGAGTGAGAAAACACATATTTCTATCAATATTTTCACACTCATTCAATATCATGAAAATGTCAATCTGATCTCCTCGTCTCTAGGTTTGTTAAACCACAGACTTTTAGTTGCTCTCCTCTGCATTCGTTCAAGCGAATCTACATCCTTCTTACGATATGGTCTCAACGCTTGTATACATTATTCTAAATAAGGTCCAACTATTGTTTTATACAGAATTGTAATTAGCTTTTTTCATTGTATGTTATATTTCTCCTAATCAACCCAAGAATGTTATTACCCTCTGAAGCTGCAATACCACACTGTTCTGAAACCTTCATATCAGCACTTATTGTCATTCCTAAGTCATTTTCTCTTACAGCTGTACCTAGAACAGTCTCCCATAGTATAGTTTATATCCAAGTTCCCTTGTCCTGCATGTAGGCATTTACATTTCCCAAAATTGAATAACATCTGCCATTTTGCACACCATTTAACTAATTAGTCTAGATCGTTTTGTAAATGTTGTTTATCACCATCAGTGTTAACCTTTCTAAACAGTTTTGTGTCATCCGCAAATATCAGTGTGTTACTTGTCACATTTTCGTCCAAGTCATTGATATATGTATCTAACCGATCGATCTTAGAATATTATATATATATATATATATATATATATTTATTTATATATATATATATATATATATATATATATATATATATATATATATATATATATATATATATATATATATATATATATATATATATGTGTGTATACATATATATATATATATATATATATATATATATATATATATATATATATATATATATATATATATATATATATATATATATATATATATCAGTGTTTCTATGTATAGTTCTCAGGAACCTGAGCTCTGAGGCGCAACAAAACATAATCATTAAACATAGATGTGAACAGGGACGCGCAAAATTCATTATCAGAAAGAGGGACAACCGAAGATTTATGGTGGAAATGCAATTTGGAATAAATATGTCTTGAGTTTTTTTTTCTGACTGATATAGTTTATTATCAATATAATATATTGAGCCACTCGGCACTTGTGCATGTAAAATTTTACATATTAAAAATCGTGCACAGGGACGTGCAGAAGTCAGTATCAGAACGATGGACAGCCATAGATTTATGGTGGAAATAAAATTTGGAATAAATATGTCTGGATTTTTATTCGGAAGATAGCTATAGTTTTAGATGTTTTCAACGTGATGGGGAGTTCATTCCAGACCCTAGGCACAGCGACAGAGAAAGCACTATCAAAGACAACACCTAGAATACGAAGAGTATCTGACGGGAATGTATCACTGTCAAGCAGTTTAACTGGAAAATGGCTGATGACCATATTTCGTTGTTGCTTAGAGCCAATACTAATAATAATGTATGTAATAATGTAATGATATCTGGATTCAGCTTTAGCTTACTTGATTCCATCCAAAACAAGATATCAGTAAGACAATCACTTAAAGTCGAAACAGATTCTTGTGCATTTGATTGTGAAAGTGATATGTAAACCTGTGTGTCATCAGCATTATGAGATTATGATTAGTAATGACTTGGCTGAGTGACGTAGTAAATAAGCTAAATAGATCAGGGCCAACGACGGATCCTTGTGGCACTCAGAATGGAAGGTGTTGTGGGCATAATAGTGAACCAGATATGTTAATGGTTTGGTGTCTGTCTGAACAAATATGATTTGAACCACAGAAGACCTGTGAAATGTCAAAGTGTTTATGAAGGCGTTGTAAAAGGATTAAATGATCAGTCATGTTGAAAGCAGTTGAGAGATCTAGTAAAGTGAGTGCAGTGACTTTGCCAGTGTCCATGTTGTCAATTATATCATTGTGCCGTTGAAGAGCCGTTTTGGTAGAGTGAAATCATTTATATGCAGATTGTAGATCATTTGATAAGTGATGTTTATAAATAAGTTCATGAAAGCGATTAGCAACTATTTTGTTCAATACTTTTGACAACAAACTTATATTGGAGATATGAACGTGTACACTCTTAATTTGTTTAGGGGCATGTTTATCCAGGAGTTTACTTGACGTTTCATGTTACTGATTAACAAGCTCGCATAACGTATATTTAGGTTGGATCAAAAGATCGGAATTTCCAAGATCTTCATGAAAGGTATTTATGCTAATTTTATTTATTGGTCGAAATGAGATAATTTTTTCTCTATATCTTGACCCGACTTGCACATGTCATCATAAAATAAACCATGTTTCAAGTTATTCGTGTTTCACATTTCAATGCTAATTGTTTTAATATATAATAGAAGTAAAAGTGTTATTGCTTGTTCTCTCTGTTTTACTTGCTGACAATGATGATATTGCCAGGCAGAACAGATACATTTATATAGCAGCAGCAACAACATCATTAAAACAACTTTATTTAATTCGTAATGTCGTACAACGATCAAGTCTTCAGTGTAAGAAAATGAGTCAGAAAGGAATTACAGTTATATAATTACAGCAGTTTAAACAAATCTTACACTATTTGTCACCTTGTTGTAGTGCAAGTTATATATTTGTAAACTCTATTAACGAATGTATTCAATATTGTTTATGATTGGTAGGTTATAAACTATTTGTTAACCAATTTGCATAATACATTATCACAACTAAGCATGCAACACTGATATGATAGGTAATGAACTACAAAACCACTGCAATCACCATAGGCATTGTCCTTGTGAGCACATCATGGAGCACATTAATGTAAAGGACTAAAGATGAATAGCACTGTTTGGACGAACATATAAACATACGGCATTTCGATTGTCATGTACTCCACAAACGAAACGTGAAAAAAAGGTTGAAAAAAGCACAAATATCAACTAAAACATGTCGACCAAAGAAATGTCGATTACACTAACACGTTAGGCATATGAGCTAACACTAACACGTTAGACAAACGAGCTAACACTAACACGTTAGACAAACGAGCTAAGAAGAAGAAATGTTTTTATATGACCCATCATACCTTTCACATAATACGGTGCATATGGTTGTTATTAACATGGTATATATTAAGGTAACCAAACAAATATGGTCAGGAGACGCCTCTAAGACTTTGATAGTCGCTATCGAGGAGCCACCTTGCAGTTGGTCAAACATATATAATTTTTCTAAAAGAAGAAAAAAGAGTGTACGCGTGCATGTTCTTATTCGTGTGCATGTGCGTATTCGTGTATTACTATTCTCGCTTGATTATGTGTGTTTGCAGTTTAGGCGCCTTTTAGTATAAGGATGACAGGTGGTTGTATTTTTTTAATGTTGCATACATATATAGCAATTTTGCCTTGTGCATGAATCTTGATAATTTTGTAAAAAATAAAGTTTTGCGTACTGAGCAAATCCCTGTAAGCTGTATGTATTAAGCTTTTCCTTAATTATAGTGAGAATATTTTAAAGTGGTTATTATGCCGAAGACATTTCTTTGCAAATTCGTGTTTAGTTTTATAAGTATATATTTCATTCTTGATTCGTGTATCATAATTATGTATGTCATAGTTGAAGATTATCCTCCAGTTTTGTAGATAAACTGGTATATTGTTATGTAAATATTTATAATAAAATTTTAATTGTTGTAATTTAAGAATGCCATCTACTTTTAACATGCTGAGTTTTTTATGGAGTGGCTCTGTGTGGGAATTATAGTTACTTAAGGTAATAATTCTCAATGCTTTCTTTTGAAGTTTTATTATTCTATTTGTTTGAAAACCCCAAATCGTTATGTAATAATTAATGTATGGTACAATTAATGAATTATATAATAACGTTTTAAATTGTTGTAATAACACATATTTTTATTTATATAAAATACCAAACGTTTTAGAACATGCGTTTGAAATTTTTTTCAGTATGTCTTTTCCAGTTCAGATTTGTATTAATAATTAAACCTAAGAAATTAAATTCCTAAACTTGTTCAATATTTATATTATCTATCTTCAGAGTAAGCGTCTGTATATTTTAATTTGTTCTTTGGAATGTCATATATTTAGATTTTGCAATGTTTAATGATAATTTATTTATTTTGAGCCATTCATTTATTTTATCATCATTTATTAAAGATTCTAAATTGTCATTTTGTATGTTATCATTAAAAGTATTTAAAGTACTTGATATGGTTGTGTCATCAGCATAAATGATGAAATTAAAGATTTTACTGGCTTGTGCAAAATCATTGATATATACAATAAATAACAGAGGTCCTTGGATTGAGCCCTGTGGTATGCCTGTTGTTATTGGTAACATGTTTGATTTTATATGATCAATTTCAGTATATTATTTACGGTTATTTAGGTAGCTACTGAATACGTTCAGATATGTACCATTTATACCATAATATTTTAATTTGTCAGTTAAAATTAAATGGTCAATGGTATGGAATGCTTTAGAAAGGTCCAAATATATGTTTATGGGTATTTCATCCTGATCCATTTGGGTTATAATCATATCTATTAATTCCAGTGCAGCATATTCCGTTGAATGCTTGGGTCGAAAACCATATTGATGGTCAAAGAAAACTTTGGAGTCTTTTAAATAAGTTGACAATTGATAACACATTATTTTGTCCAATACTTTTGAGATAGCTGGTAGAAGAGATATGGGTATATAATTATTAAATATTGTTGGCTCGCCTTTTTTATAAATCGGAAAATTTTAATTTATCAGGGAGTACTCCTGTGGTTAATACTTGATTTGTTAATAATGTTAAAGTTTTAATTATTGCAGGTTCAATTAATTTTAATAGTTTGGTGGAAAAACCATCAAATCCATAACTATTTTTGTTGGGTAGATTATTTATTATTCTCTTTACAGTATATTCTTCAATTTTGTTAAATGTAAAAACAGAATTTACTTTTTTATTTAAATAATACGAATGATCATGGAAGCCTTTATATTTAATATTGTTTGCCAGATGATTCCTATATTAGTAAAACATGCATTAAATTTATTTGCAATTTCCAATTTATTTGTCATAATAGAATTTGAGTCTTTAAAATATGTAGGAAATGATTTATTAGTTTTACTTTTAGACAGGATTTCATTTATAGTTTTCCAAGTATTTTTATGTCAAATTTGAATTGATTAAAACGTGTTTCAAAATATGATTGCTTTGCTATACGAAAGCTCCTTTTCAATATAACATTGTATGTCCTTAGATTAATCAGTAACATTTCATGTTCTGGAGAATCAGGATTTGTTAATTTTATTTGTTTGTAAAGTTTATCTCTGTGTCGTATTGAGGCTAGCAGACCTTGAGTTATCCATGTAGACTTTTTATGTTTATATTTATTAAATTTCACTAATTTACTCATCATATATTTATTTTTAGTTTGATTGATTTCATCTAGGATAATGTTATAGTTACAGTTATAGTTAGGGATTTTGTCAGCTTTTGGACTTATGTCTGGTTTCTCATATATTTTAGTAGAGATTAAATCCTCTTTGACTTTTAACATTGCCTTTTTGTTTTGAATATTAATTTCTATGATTTTTTTAGGATGTTGTTTTTTTAGAGTAGTATTCATAATTATGAGATACGGTTGATGATCAGATAATTTTTTCGTTAATATTCCTGCTGTACTCTCTAATATGTATTTTGTTAAATAACAAAAGAAATTATCAATTAGTGTGCCATTACAGGTTATAAACCTGGTGGGAACAGTGTTTTGGGGGAAGAGACTAAATGAAGTTAACATGTCAAAAAATCTTCTACAATGTTCTTTTTCATTTATTTTTAGCATATTTATATTATAGTCCCCTGCTAGAATAACATTATTTTTTTAACGATTTTGCAAAGATGACTGTTGTAAATTCATTTAGAAATTCATTATAATTTTCATTTAATGGCCTTGGAGGTCGGTATATATTTCCTATAGTGATCGTCTGTGGTAAGCCTCCTCCATTTACTTGTATTATTTGCCCCTCCCACTGTTTATACGTGTTTAATTTCATATTTAATTAATAATTAATTTGTTGATCTATATATATATTATTAATGCACATTTATTGCTGCAGCTTTTTCCTTGGGATATACAGTCGCATCCACTTAATTGTATTAATGATAAGTCATCCGTATCAGATAACAAGCTCTCTTGGAGACATAGTATACTAAATTTGAAATGTAAGGAAGATAAGTCATTTACAAATGCCTCGAGTTCACTAAACTTTGCATTAGTTGATTGTATGTTAGAACTTAGAATACTGAAATGTTTATTATTGTTTTAGCTACTAAATATAATTTGTCAAAGTCGTAATATGAAGATCGGCATATCAATGGCAGTTCATTATTTTCATTATTATTATTATTATTACTATTGATATCTAATATATTATTTAGAAAATTTTTTTCAATACCACCTGTACACAAGAGAAAGGTTTCGTCAGTTATCATTTATTTGCATTTTTAATTTGATTAACAATATATTTTATTGTGCAATAATGTTTAAATAAAATCAGACATGAAACTAAGGCAGCCAAACCACTATTCACAAAAAAATATGTATATAAAACAAAAAATCAGCTTGTGTGATATCTTACACACACAGAAAGAATAGTCAAGGTGGCATAAGCCAGGTGCAACATGGAAAACAAAGAAGATGGAGTTTGTCGGCTCCGTGCATGTTTCAGAACAGTAGCAAGGGTAAGATTTGTTAAGTGATGTGAATATGTAGGAAATTATAAATATTACAAATGGTTGAGGGAAGTTCAAGTTATGTGGAGGTGTAGTGGTAGGAAGACACGAAATGGGGTGTGTTGGCCCTGTGCAAACATTACAGAAATACCATATGTGAATATGATTTAATGCAACTAATAACACTAACACGTTAGACAAATGAGCTAACACTAACATCTTAGATAAATGAGCTAACACTAACATGTTAGACAAACGAGCTAACACGAACACGTTATACAAATGAGCTAACACTAACACGTTAGACAAATGAGCTAATATGTTAGACAAATGAGCTAACACTAACATGTTAGGCAAATGAGCTAACACTAACACGTTAGACAAATGAGCTAACAGTAACATGTTAGACAAATGAGCTAACACTAACACGTTAGACAAATGAGCTAACACTAACATGTTAGACAAACGAGCTAACATTAACACGTTAGACAAATGAGTTAACACTAATATGTTAGACAAACGAGCTAACACTAACATGTTAGACAAACGAGCTAACACTAACATGTTAGACAAACGAGCTAACACTAACACGTTAGACAAATGAGCTAACACTAACATGTTAGACAAACGAGCTAACACTAACATGTTAGACAAACGAGCTAACACTAATATGTTAAACAAACGAGCTAACACTAACATGTTAGACAAACGAGCTAACACGAACACGTTAGACAAATGAGCTAACACGAACACGTTAGACAAATGAGCTAACACTAACACGTTAGACAAATGAGCTAACAGTAACATGTTAGACAAACGAGCTAACACTAACATGTTAGACAAACGAGCTAACACTAATATGTTAAACAAACGAGCTAACACTAACATGTTAGACAAACGAGCTAACACGAACACGTTAGACAAATGAGCTAACACGAACACGTTAGGCAAATGAGCTAACACTAACACGTTAGACAAATGAGCTAACACGAACACGTTAAACAAATGAGCTAACACGAACACGTTAGACAAATGAGCTAACACGAACACGTTAGACAAATGAGCTAACACGAACACGTTAGACAAATGAGCTAACACGAACACGTTAGACAAATGAGCTAACACGAACACGTTAGACAAATGAGCTAACACGAACACGTTAGACAAATGAGCTAACAATACATCAAATCAATTTCCCAAACGAAACGTGAAAAAAGGGTAACGACAACACATTGTTCGATCTACATGCAATAAGTCGCAACAATTTAGATTCAAAATGTGAGAAAGATGAAAAAGGAATTATTAATAATATAACAGGCGCTACACGAACTTCTTCTTCTTCCATTTGAGCTCATAACTCTGTGTTAGCCACATATAAATGTGGCTAGAGTATTTTCGAGCCGTGATCACTATTGCGTGGGAGTGGTTGATGTAGTGCTGGTTCGGGTCCGTTTTAGTCAGAATATGTCGCGTCTGCGTAATTAGGCAATAAATTAGTGTATAGGCTATATGATATCTAATAATAATATAATTGTTTTATGTTGGCATGGTGAGAAGGACAGTCTGAACCTTTCTACTGAGGGTTGGCTAACTAATTCCTACAAAACATGATAATTTTATTTACATAACCGCGTCTAAATATCTGCATGTATTCACGGTTAGTTAAATTTTAAATGTTAGACATGAAGGAAAAACGGCGCAAGTTATACGACCACGCACGTGCAGCTAGTATGCTTTCTGCCGGAAGTTACACGACTACGCATGCGCAGTAAATATACTTCCTGTGGAAGCAGTAACGAAACACTTGCATAACGAGATTTTCGTCCCCTATTGGCGGTGTCACTGCGTCGAGCAGACTCGTATCCGGCGAAGGGATTCAAGAAAGTGACACCAGTCCTTCCTTTCCACGTCCGACTTCGGTGACGCCATTATCAACAGAGTTAATAATACGAAGGCTATAACTGGCCAGTAACTGAGACAATGGGGCAGAATAGCCAATCAGAAGTTTTCTCCCTCCTTGTTATGTTTGTACTCGTTGCCTTGTCGCGATCTTGGGCAGATAAGTCATGCAACGACAGGGAATGGCATTCAGAATGAAAACAACCTAAAAATCGACAATCGACCACCAATCAATCGTCGACGAAATCGATAAGTCTCCACATATTGTAACATAATAACATACCTGATCCAACGATCAAAAGTAAAATATTTGTGCAGTGTTGTTGTTGTTGTTGGATATTGGTATAAAGTTGACACCATTCAATCTCCGGTGGATAGTTTCTATATAACGATGAATGATATGGCCTGACGCATGTTATCTTCGCATCTAAATGCACACGGTCACATTAATAGTATAGGCATTCATAGTAAACAAATAATGTTTAATTTCGTAAATAATAATTTCCATATTTATAGTACAGATTAGATATGCGGCGCGATGTGCTGTGATTGTTGGACCCTCAAATCGTTTGAAGGTCCTTCGAGTCTCTTAAGTGACAAGTCTGGTTTGCAGTTAACGTTTCCAAGTTTGCGCGTCACAAATTGGGAATATGCTTTTTAAATATTTGGTTTGATTTGACTTGTTTGGATAAACCTCGTATACCGTTCGTACCGAATTCATGATAATTAAAGAACTCTACATATGGTATAAGTGAATAAACTGTTGTAGACGCACACAGTGACGGTCTCTATATATCGCCCACCAAAATTAAGCCACAACAGACGCATCCACGAAGCGGCACTGACTATAGGCTTCCCGAAATAACGTATTTTAATCACTCGATGACGAATGCATCTTAATAAACAGTCTGGCCTTTAAGCAACCACCTATTTGTGAGGAGGGTTTTCAAATTAAAAGTCATGGAGTCGGGTGTCGAGAATTAGACGTGTCGTGTGTCCTGAAATAAACGACGTGTTTAGCTAACCACGTTATGATGTTTATATTTCAGCGTGTTTAAGCATACGTTGGAACGTATAATTCAAAACAATAAGAGTTTAAAATCTAAACGCCTGATGATGTTTAGGGGAATTTCCACCGCTCCGTTTTTGGTCAATATTTTGAAAAACATTGTGTAAAAATAAGATTTGTTTTTATCCGTCAACGGATGTACACCATCTGCACATTGTGTACACATATCAACTGATAATAACAAGAAATAAAAAAAAACGTCATTAATAAAAGAAAAAAATGCTTTGGGGGCGCTTTAGGGGAGCATGTCCCCAAAGCGTCCTTTTGCTGTCCCCCAAGCACTCCTACGTAGCGCAGATTAAGTACGCTTAAAGACAAAAATTGTGTTACATGAAATGTAAAGCAGTTATTACATCTATTTACTAATTTGATTTTAAATTATGTACAGCCACCGACTGCGTTGCTACTGTAGCCATTACATTAGACCGTATATCTCGAAGTACCACTGGCAACACTCACTGCAGCCAAACCTCAGATGATGTGTGTTTGTGCTATCGCTGTCGCTGTACAGTGAATCCGAAACGCACCGAATGTTTGAGGCATCTTTGTTTTATTTACTCTGTAAATAAATCCACGTTGTCGTTCGCGAAGATTCGGTACCTATGTCACAATGTGAGTGGGGTAGAACGTTGTTGCCCCGCCAGGACAACATCACCAAGTTGTTATTATCCAGTAGACGGGGACGGGTCATTATTTATTTCCCATTGCAGACAATGTTAACATTTTGCAATGCTGCTCGCAAATTTATATTTTTAATATATCCTGAAAATAAATTATAATAAGTAGACAAGATGCTCCCCGTAAAACGACATCATGTCTTGATCCAATAGTCACTGACACGTGGATATGTGGCCGGTCTTCCCCTTGAAAGTTTACGGTGGACACAGCATAAGTGTTGTACTCTTCAAATATGGTATGTTACAATCACTGGTACTATGACATGATCCAGGAAGTAACACAATGTCCCGTCCCCAGAAGGGCCAACGCGGAGATCGCACATTAACCAGAGGTCAGATATGGAGTCACGCACGAAGCGAACATTTCATTTACGTTAATGTTCATATCGATCACACTAGAGACGCTCTCGTCAGTAACTGCTATCTTCACACGCAACGGCGCAGTTACTTAACATAAACGAGCGACACGAACATCGTCTTTGCAATATCATCCTGGAGTCGTCAACGGTTTCTCAACACGCAACACGTCTTGATGACAGTCTGTGGTACAAAATCATTCTGCAACATATCAACCATTTAGTGAAGTATCGATCATTTAACGACATATCAATCACTTAGCACCGATAACAGATGATTAATCAAACGGATGCTTTCCTGGCAGCAGTGCAACATCAGACAGCGGATGTGGTCACGAAATTAAGAAAAATAATTACATTAGCAAAGAAAACATTCCAGGACATGTCTGATGTCTGAAGACTAAAAATATGTAGACCCAGATGCCTACACAGACCAGGATAATAGTCCTCATGTGCTGTGTGTGGACTACG
>BSQZ01000011.1:2125000-2135000 GCA_033239005.1 Lamellibrachia satsuma
AAACATCTTTTCTGGGCCTCTTTCACAGACAGCGGAACATAGTGTAGGGAAAGGTGGGGCAAGACGCCACTATGCGATAATTTTCTACATCTCCCAATAATTTTGAGATAGCCAGAGGGAGCAACGTATCATTATGTCCGTCTGGTTACAATGTGGTTGAAACATAAGCAAAACACGCGGCAACCTATTCACATAATAATTTTAGATCATAATTAAAAAACTGGTCCTTACCGAAGTGGGACTATGTACAATAGCCACGGGAAACTGAGGCAAAATACGTAAATGCATACAATTGCCTAATACGATTATAGTAGTGATATAAGTGTATCCGTTGTGGGCGATACATGAGAAAATATATTCAACTAAGAACATTATAATAATGTAAAAAGTAAGAGTTTCTGCCCCGTGGGTGGGCTTCTTACCCCACCATAGGAACCTCCGCTAAAATGGCTACTGTTTTTTTCCAAAAGTTAGGTACGTCATCAATTTCAAAACACGGAGTGTACCTAATATAATGAATTAGATCACTCATAGCACAGACGATATTGGCCGAAAGTATTCTTTCCCACGTACGATTTCCCTTGGGAGGTTCCTTGCCCCACCCTATCATAATTATGGAGGATGACATATCAAACGAAAGTGATTGAATAATTTTTTACGGAATTCAACTGCTAAAGTATATATATACCTTCGCGAAACGTGTCTGTTTATCTAAATAGTGGCGAACAAACACGTCACCTTCTCCGTAAACATATATATTTATAGTCGATGAGGCCTCAATTAATCGAAACACCAGCTGTGAGAGGAACACTAATTAATAATGTGTGTTGATATTGAGCAATAAACGGTCGGACACCGCCAGTTGTCATATCCATATCTGTGTTTATCACTGTGAGAATTACGTGTACGAGTTACCCAACATAACGCAAAGGCGAGGCCAAGGGGAGCAAGCCTAGCCAACCATTAGCTTACCTAGCTACCGTGTAGTGGCGCAACAGTTTATATACGAAAAAAGTTAAGCCGAAACGGGGCCTGGCCCAATGGCTCCCCTAAATACGCCACTTAAACGTTTACTGTAATTGTAAAAATAGCGTGTAAAAATGCAATGAAAAAAATTTTTAATTTACGTCGCCACACATATCACTTATTTATATGTTCATGAAGATGATATGCTTGCGTGGAAGCGTCGGATCCACCGGCAACATTTCCTTAAAGTTTCCTTAATCCAGATATACTCACAGCGACACTGATGAAAGACACAACCCCGGTAGACAACCGTCGAATTTATGACAGCTACACGTGTACACACGCGTATAAGAAAGATGCCAACATGAACATGTAACATCATCAGGTGAAAAGACAGACAATGCATATATGACACGCGGTTATAGATCAAATATTTATTTCGTAGAAGAAATAATATTACAATAATATTGATCAAATATCCCGATATATACATTGTTGTTTTGAAACTGAATACCTTCTTTATCTTTATGTTTTATGTTTCGGTTGCTGAAAACTAGACACCGACAAATCTTGTTCAGAGTCGTGAAAGTGGGCTCAGTTAGCGCGTCAACGTCAGACACACCAGGTCTTGCAGCATTCTGGGCTTACATTGTTTATCGCATCTTGCAGGGACTTTCCATTCCACAGTTCTTACAGTAAAATGCTGATTTTTCTCACGTAGATACATTTTATGCGTCAGATAAACACCACCTCTTCAAAGGAAAATCCCTTTTCGGAGAAGACATGATCAGAAATAAGCAATTAATCAAGAAGACATTCAGTGGCGTATTTAAGTGGTGGCTATTGGAACATGACTCGTCTTTGGCGTATTTAGGTGGTGGCTATTGGGACTTGACTCGTCTTTGGCGTATTTAGGTGGTGGCTATTGGGACATGACTCGTCTTTAGCGCATTTAGGTGGTGGCTATTGGGACATGATTCATCTTTGGCGCATTTAGGTGGTGGCTATTGGAACATGACTCGTCTTTGGCGTATTTAGGTAGTGGCTATTGGGACATGACTCGTCTTTGGCTTAATGGATTTTCCTATGTAATCTGTTGCACAGCTACATGGTAAGCTAATGGGTGACTATGGTGACCCCCCACCTTTGGCCCCCTTTGCCCCCCTTTGGCCTCTCCCTTTATGAGATCATAGTTACGCCATTGAAGAAAAATATGCATTTGTCTCCACTAGCGACCTTTAATATTCTGCTTTCATTCCTCACTCCAGCCACCGGTGATAGATTACATTAAACACACTTGACATATGTGACGTAGTTGTCTTCAGCGCTCGACATAATAGCAAATGTGTATCTCAACCACTGACGTAACACAAATGAACCAAATTGTGTGTCGAGATTCGACAGGCAAGCTAGTCAACACTTAAAAAAATGTCCCGCAAATCAGCAATCTTCTGATGGCAGGAGCCCAATTCAGCAATTGATTTATCTCACGTTTTTGGTCGAGCGCGTGCAGTTCTTCTAAAAGCAGTTTATGTCGACGTAGTCGACAAACATAATTATCTCGAACACTCGATATAGATGTCGAAGGCGGTGTCGATTTGACCAAGTTTTCGACCGCTCGAGATGATTATGCTCAACGATACACACACGCACGCGCATGCACGCACGAGTTTGCGCACATGCACATACACGTGCGCGCGTACGTACATTTCTGCATGTGCGCGTGCGTGCGTACGTGAAACTCTGTCTAATAGTTGCATCTTCGAAAAGTCGCCTGCTGCTGTAATGTAACGTAGTTCATCACCACATAAATACATCGTTTTGTTTCAGTGGTGTCTGATTAAAACATGATAGGATCTTATTCTTCTGAGTCTTCTGCTACGTATTCTTTTTCCACAAAATATTCGCTACACCACCGTCTAGACCAAAATCTCAATGAAGCTTTTCTGAGCATTCGATGTCAGGACTTCTTAATGCTGTGCGATCCACAACATACGTTACTCTAATATTTAGCTTAGTCCAATGTTCCATTTTTACTCAAAGCTTGTTAACGTTTCTGAAGGCGATAGTTTCATGGTTATTTTGATATATTTATCAGATCGACCATCAACTTGTGGGATACTAATTAGGCTTTTGAGCTGTCTCACTTATTCGAACTGTTCTTTCACGCGTTATTGTCATTCTATACAGTGACCTTTGTCTTTTTTACTTTGACTTGCGTTATAAAAATATTCAACCTCTCTGTTCAAGTTTTTCGTCAGTTTCTCCAACCCGTCTCCTGCCTGTTTGACCAAATGCCCATAATCTGCCAGTGCTTCTTTAAAAAATCTAAAATGTTTCCTTCATCGTGGCTTCTGCACAAATCTTGAAACTTATGTATATAAATATTATCCTAGGGCACCAGATGTACCTAGATTACAATCGTTCTACAAAGTATATTCTGCTCTAAGTCTCGTTCAAATCAGTGCACTCAGACCTTAGTAATGATCATTCTACAAAGTTCAATCTGTTATAAATTACGGTCGTTCTACAAAATGCAATATCTACTTAATTATGATCGTTCTACAAAGTGCACTCTGATCCTAAAATACGAAAGTTCTATAAAGTGCACTCTCTACTAAATTACGAACGTTCTACAAAGTCCACTATCACTAAGTTACGATAGTTCTGTAAAGTGCACTCTCTACTAACTTACGATCGTTCTACAAAGTGCTTTCTGTTCTAAGTTAGACCTTTCTACAAAATGCATTCTTTTCGAAGTGACGACCGTTGTTCAAAGTGCTCTCTGATTCTAAATTACGAACGTTCAACAAAATGCACTCTCTACTAAATTACGAACGTTCTACCATGTGCACTCTCTACTAACTTACGAACGTTCTACAAAATTACGAACATTTCAAAAAGTGCATTCTCTACAAAGCTACGAACGTTCTATAAAGAGCACTCTCTACTAAATAACGATCGTTCTACAAAGTGCACTCTGTTTTAAGTTACGACCGTTCTTCAAAGTCACTCTGGTTCTAAATTACAAACGTTCTACAAAGTGTACTCTCTACTAAATTACGAACGTTCTACAAAGTGCACTCTCTAATTTATTATCTAAATTATGAACGTTTTGCAAAGTGCGTCCTCTGCTGAATTACGAACGTTCTACAACGTGCACTCTGTACAAAATTATAATCGTTCTGCAAAGGGAGCTCTGACGTAAGCTACAATCTCAATGCAGTGTACAATATGACCCAAGCTACAATTTTCTACACAATGCACTATCTACTAAATTATGAAAATTACCTAAATTACGATCGTTCTACAAAGACCACTTTTTACTAAATTACGATTGTCCTGCAAAGGGCACTCTGACATTAGCTACAATCTCAATACATTCTACAATCTGACTCTAGCTATGATTTCCTACAAAATACACTATTTACTAAATCGTAATCGTTCTATAAAGTGTACTATATACTAAGTTACGACCGTTCTTCATAGTGCAACAAAATGCATTCTCTACTAAATTACGAACGTTCTACCATGTGCACTCTCTACTAAATTACGAACGTTCTACAAAATTACGAAAGTTCTAAAAAGTGCATTCTCTACAAAGCTACGAACGTTCTACAAAGAACATTCTCTACTAAATAACGATCGTTCTACAAAGTGCACTCTGTTCTAAGTTACGACCGTTCTACAAAGTTCACTCTGGTTCTAAATTACGAACGTTCTACAAAGTGTACTCTCTACTAAATTATGAACGTTCTACAAAGTGCACTCTCTACTAAATTACCTAAATTATGAACGTACTGCAAAGTGCGCCCTCTGGTGAATTACGAACGTTCTACAACGTGCACTCTGTACAAAATTACAATCGTTCTGCAAAGGGAGATATGACGTAAGCAATGTACAATATGACCCTAGCAAACATTTTCTACACAGTGCACTATCTACTAAATTATTAAAATTATCTAAATTACGAACATTCTACAAAGATCACTTTCTACTAAATTACGATCGTTCTGCAAAGGGCACTCTGACATTAGCTACAATCTCAATGCATTGTAAAATCTGACTCTAGCTATGATTTCTTACAAAATACACTATTTACTAAATCGTAATCGTTCTGCAAAGTGTAATATATATTAAGTTACGACCGTTCTACAAAGTGCACTCTGTGCTAAACTGCGATCGTTCTACAACGTTAAATATCTACTAAGTCACGATAGCTCTGTGAAATGCATTCAACTAACTTACGATCGTTCTACAAAATGAACTCTGTTCGAAGTTACGATCGGTCTACAAAGTGCACTCTGAGTGTAAAGTACGAACGTTCTACAAAGTGCACTCTCTACTAAATTACGAACGTTTTACAAAATTACGAACGTCCTACAAAGTGCACTTTCTAAAAACATTCTGCAACTCTGACATAAGCTACAAGCTCAATGCAATGTAGAATCTACGCTCTCTTACGTGGAGACCATATCGCTTGAACGAATACTGAGGAGAGCAACTAAACTAATTCCAGAACTGAGAGACCTTAGTTATGAAGAACTCCTAAAAGAACGTGGTTTTAACAACCCTAGAGACCAGGAGGTTAAGAGGAGAACATATTGACGTTTTTTAAGATATTGAATGGGTAAGATAATATTGATGGAAATATGCTTTTCTCACTCAAGAAAGATAGTCGAACTAAAGGTTATGTGGTAAAATTAGTGAAGGGTCAGTGTAGATTGAATAAAAGGAAGTACTCGTTTTTTCAGAGGAAAATAAATGAATGGAACAAATTGTCTACGGATTGTGTAACTGCTAGCAGCGTGAATATGTTTAAAAACAAGGTTGACACATATCTCAGGAGGGCGGGTTGCACATAAATGAACATTGTTGGACTCTCGATAAGCCAATGGCTTCCTTGTCCACTTGCCATCTGGGCCTTTGGCTTGGATGGCAAATCTTGTTAAAAATCTAACCATAGCTACGATTTTCTACACAATGCACTATCCACTAAATTGATGATCGTTATACAAAGTGCACTATCTACCAAGTTACGATTGTTCAGTAAAGTGCACTCTCTACTAACTTACGATCGCTTTGCACACTGTGCACACTGTTCTAAATTACAATTGTCAGTCGTTCTACAAAGTGCACTCTCTAATAAATTACGACCGTTCTACAAAATGCAATCTGTTCTAAATTAGGTCGGTCTACAAAGTGCACTCTGATTCTAAATTACAACCGTTCTACAAAGTGCCCTCTGATTATAAATTACGAACGTTCTACAAAGTGCACTCCCTACTAAATTACAAACGTTCTACAAAGAGCACTCTCTACTAAATTACGAACGTTCTACAAAGTGCACTGTCTACAGAATTACGATCGTTCTGCAAAAGGCACTCTGATGTAAGCTACAACCTCATTGCAATGTACAATCTGATCCTAGCTACAATTTTCTACACAGTGCACTATTTACTAACTTATGATCGTTCTACAAAGTGAACTATCTACTAAGTTACAATTGTTCTACAAAGTGCACTTTCTACTAAATTACGAGCGTTCTATAAAGTGCACTCTCTACTAGTTATCTAAATACGAACTTTGTACAAACAGCACTCTCTACTAAATTACGAACGTTCTACAAAGTTCGCCCTATACTAAATTACGAACGTTCTACAAAGTGCACTCTCTACAAAGTTACGATCTTCCTGCAAAGGACACTCTGACGTAGGCAATCTCAATGCAATGTATAATCTGACCCTAGCTACAATTTTCTACAAAGTGCACTGATGCTGTTGAATCTTTTACCGTTAATGTATTGGCAACATTGAATGTATGACGACACCGCTGAAACATTTAGGGAAATATGCCAGAACTTACGGATTTATGTCAGGAGGTGGTATTGTAACATTGTTATATACAATTACTGCTACAAATGCATGCAATTCCTCGCGTTTAAAAAAAATTAAACCAGCACTTTATTTTTCAAACAAGACGTTTAATGTACAACTCAACAACACATCACGCAAAAGACGAGCGTCATCAACACATCATGTTATATCATATAATTAAGATGGTAATATACATATCATATCTTTCGTGTGGTGCGGGCTGTCATCGCTGCTTATCTACTTTCTTTTTTAAGCGTAATGCTGGGAATTGAATGCAACATTTGAAATGTTTGGAATTGCTAAATGTGTTTCATCATAGGAATTTCCAATCCAATTTGATTTCAATGCAAATGTACATGCATGAGTGATACATAGAAAAACAGATGTAACACACAACACATTTCATTTATACAATTTGTCATTTATAATTTACATCAAAGTAAAATGTCAACCTAGTCCCAACTTCTTCAATACAATCTAAACTTAACATTTTGAACAATTAATTCCATTGACATCAATATACAAATGTAGAAAATGAAAAGTACGAAACCCATGACAATATTCCACTAAAACTAGACTTAAATCACACAAATAATCTCCATTTCAATCGTGGTCGTTTTAATGTAAACTCGGTATTTCATATCCATATTGCGAGATACATTGACCTCCATTAACACTTGTGTACATATGAACGTAATATTTACAGGAGTAAAATCGACATAGATTACCACGACATGCAAGTGTACAACATCTCTCCGTGTAAAAGTAAGTCTCTTCAACGGCGTGTACAACACCGGCACAATAAATAACACTTAGACATAAGAGTAACATGTAAAAGTATGTTTTTGTAAAGCGCGGAATCCACTCAAAGCGCTTTACACATAATCTACGGCAGACCAGTTCATTCCATGACCACATACACGTCTCTGGGAAGTTTTCAGCCACGCTTCAATTACTGCGCGAAGACAAGTTGGCCGTCCGGTCGGTTCTATCTACCAATGTCTACATTCCAAGCATTAAGTTAAACAAGTAGACAATTAGCAATAACGTGGTCTCTAACAATCTATACAATTATAATAATACATAACGTTGAAGTCATACGATACCTTCAGACTAATGACGCAGTTCCGTATAAATATAAATATTACGTAACGACCAGTACCATACCTGTGACATGGCATATGTTCCATGATGATCGTGGTACAACAAAAACACGATATACAATAAATGTAATTAACTAATTCTGTTTCGGTTATACAACGTAATAATCGGAAACCGTATCGGCAGTTTTCTTCTGTACATGTAAACATTAATAAAACCACACGTCTTGTGCAAACTGTTCGCAACCTCGTATTGCGAGGTCCGTCATGCAAACAACCAATTTATCTTTAAAAACAAACTGCGCATTTCTCACATGATAATTAGTTTGTCTTTGATAATTATTATTATTCGAATGTTTCTTGTAGCAGTTTTCCCAAATATGTTCATGAAATAGTGACCTGAAACTTCGAAGGATCCTGGAGCCGTTAAGGCAGTATTGAAAGAAGTTGCAAGCGTTGTTGGTGAAATGTCATTCATGGGTGACGCGAATGTCGACAATCCTGAAATCAGTACGTCTGGGTGTCATATCGAAGTTTTTCGTTGCGAAGTTGCGAAATGTGCCACACAGTTCTGCATATTGTGCGCATCCACCACGTTATGTTATGTCAATTATGAGACAAATACAGTACTCATTCGGTTGTTTTCTTGAAGCAGCATCGGCAAACATTCTCGCGAAACAGCGCTTTGAAATCTCGGCGGAACTTTGAGCCGCTGACGCAGTAGAGAAAGAAGTTGCAGGCGTTGTTGGTGAAATACAACTTGTTGGTTACATGCCAAGCGAGAGAGTTAAGAGCCATGCGCTCTGGGGTCGGCTCGAACTGAATCGTTGCGAAGATGATGATGCGCATGAACCTCGGCGCGTTGAGAATCAGGAACATGAAGCTGACAAGAAGAAGCATTGCGATGAGATTACGATCTTTCGACGAGAGCTGTTGGTTTTGGCTGCGTGCTTCCCCGCGTTCAGATTGAGAGACCGATGCAACGCTTTGAACGCTTTGACCGCTCGTATCAATATCTTCGCTTTGGTCGGTGGTGGTGGTGTCTCCACAGCTCTCTACAGGGTACTTAGACTGATACTTCATGGAGTTGCGAACGGTCCGTATGATGACGACATTCATGGACAGCAGCAAGACAAACGGTATGGCGAACGCGATGAAGGCCGTCACCCAGAGATGTATTACACACAGGATGTTATCGAAGCTGCACAACATACACACGAGTTGTTCGTCGGCGTAGTTGAACAGTAGATGCGGCAAACTGTAGACGGCAACCACAACGAAGACGCATGCGCTGACGATCTTAGCCCGTTTAGCTCGACACCAAGCTGCGGCGTTGAACGGAAACCGGACGGCGACAAGACGATCCAGTGTAACGCTGAGGATAAGCAGGACTCCATTCTGCTGAAACGTATCGAGCATCCATATCAAGATCTTACACTCGATGTCGTAAAACGTCCGACCCTGAAGCTCGGTAGCCACCCAATAGTACCCGGCCGTGAATAGTACACAGTTGTCCGATATGGCGAGATTTCCAAGGTAGATACTGAACGACGTGTGGCGGTTTTGTCGCTGGAACATCACTAACATCGAGATGAAGTTTCCGCAAGCTCCAACTATTACGAGCATAGGCAAAACATATCTGTTGATGCCTACCCCGACGACGTAGGCCAAATATGAAGTGAAGCTTTGAATATGTGTAATATCTTCATCGTTCCCGTCACAGTTTCGCTCGGAGTAATTACCTAACCGAGATTCATTACTATTGAGCGTGTTGCAAGTACTTTTTGTTTCGTTGTTGGTCTCGCCCGTGTTATCTGTCGTCGTTGGTTCGCGAAGCTCAGAGGTGTTAACGTCTTGTATCGAACTTCGTCTGTTCGGTAGGAGCAAAGACCCGTTGAATTCCGTTGTTCTGGGTGGAACGTCGGTCGCGCTGCCCTCGCCTTGTTCCGGTCTTGTCGTCGAAGCAGCGTCAGCCAACGAGGTTTGTCTTTCTGTCGCACTGGTTAACGTAGTGACACCTTGTCTCCCTTGCTCGACTGGTGTCGTTGACGCTAACAC